>JANHGN010011495.1:0-22010 GCA_024605025.1 Megaceryle maxima | reverse complement strand
TCTGACCAGACAGCAAAAGTCTCCACTCTTGCAGACTTTTAATGATGTTACACACCACGTTGAGTCACTATATGAACATAATTTCAGTGGAGTCATGCTTTCAGTGAACTCTGTCTTACCATGAAATAATAAATTGGCCTAACTGTTTGTGGGTTGCTTTCCTTCAGTAATCCAGCTTGCCTACCAATGCTCCAAAGCTCTGGATACTCAACTACATGATGACAGAATATTTTAAATGACATATTGCCATGAAGAACTCATAAGAACCATAAAACATTAACAAAATCTCAGAGCTTCAGATATCTACTTCTACTGCTATATATGTAACTGCTCATAGAATATCATCCTTGCTCCAAGGAATAAACACTGAAAACAGATTCCCACTAGCCTGGCACAGCAGCATAAACCCTGCACACCATCACTTTCCCTGGATGGATATCCGCATAGGAAACTTTGCGCAGAAGCAGACTGGCATTGGAATTCACTTAGGCCAACCCCGGAGTATACTGTTACTTTTAGTGGATCTAAGGAGTAGAAATGAACCCTAGAGCAGCACAAATTTCCAGGTATCCCCTCTCAAGGGTCATCAACTAGCCAGCAAGGTAGGGCATGTCTGGCTGCTCCTGCAGAATCTGGTGCTTCTCAGTTTGCACTTTCTGTATTTTCCTTCATTTCATGTTTCTCAACACAGTTCTTCTGCTTTGTTTTTCAAGCAGCATGTGCCACTAAAGCAGTAAGAGGATATGACAGTGAAAGGTTTAAACTTTGGTCTTCTTTCCACCATCAACAATTTTCATACATTAACACTGTACTGAAAGTCAATTAAAATTACTCCTGAGTAATAGAAACAAAGCACTTTACTCTAGTGTTCCATAAAAAAAACTAACACCTTACAGTAGCAAGGGTATATGTAAAGTAACAAGATAGTAAAACCTTTAATTTAAAAGTTTTCTTTACAGCCATTAATAATCTGTCCTGTTCTTCTTTCATGACAGTATTTTATTAAGAAAATTTAAAAAGAAGGCAGTGTCTGACCTCGTTTTCTCAACCAGCCCAAGACAAAAAAACATTTCAGCAACAGAAGATGAGTAGTGCTTACATTTACATGGGAAGATGAAGACTGCTAGCAGTATGACAGTTAAGAAGTATGGAAAGCCAAAAAAAAGTAAACACTGTACAGAAAAATGTTAAACCGTTTCTTCTTGAGCTAAGAGAATTGCTAGGGAGTGCAGAAGAAATCGTTCATCAGTGTTTGTGGAGCCAGGCTGAAACAGTGAACACGACCAATCCTGAAGAATTAGGCTCCAAAGAAGTTCTTCGTATCTGCACCTTTTTGAGCTATGGGATGGTTGATGCATAGCCCAGAGTCCCCTGCTGCACAGCCACCCTAGTTGGTCACTAACCAAACCTTCTTGGCAAAGGCTTTTCCTCAAGCTTTCACCTTTATAAATAATAACAATGCCTTCAATAACTTGAGAATAAAGCAAGAGATTCTTTTGGGAGTTACACAAATAAACAACTGCATAGAGCCAGCTGAAAAAAAGTTTGTCCCACTTCAAAAAAGCTAATGTATTATTGTGTGACTGTCTCCTCAGCTAACGCTTCTTTTTTGTAACCGAGACTTGACTTAGTGGCATTAGAGCTGGCTGCTTAGTTTTTTATCAAACCAAACTCCCTGCATTACTGTGGGAGCCTTTTTATAACTCTTTACTGATGCCCTGAGGAATAAGTGCTTTAACTCACCCTTGTTTCAACAAAAAAGCTTTCCCTACACCTCCAGTCACTTCATTTGGTATTCAGATCTTTCAGCCCAAAAACCAAGAACCTAAATGCAAGTGTAGACTTAATCTGATCAATATTGTTTTTTCTCTATTGATCTATAGAACATAAGGGTTTGTTTAATTCAAACAGCATCACTGAATCTGCAAAACAAATTATTTAAATCTGACTGCTTTTGCAGTCTTGCAGACGTTCTTGGACTGAAATATTCCATGGTTTTGCTTCCATACTGGCATGAGCTTTTCTTCATCCTGAAGTTTTAGGAAAATTCTCCTCAGGATTTTTTAGTCATGCAAGAAATCAGTAGAAAGGGGAGTGGGGAAGAATGCACTATGAGAGGGAGGGAAGTTCGCAACTGTGTCAATTCTTTTCCTCACAAACTTAGAAACATCTTCATTTTAAAACCCTGTGGACTGATACACTCCAAAGCCAGGAGGAGCCTCTCAGATCATCTAGATCTACCCTTTTTGTAACACAAGGTAAAGACAGTACTCCAATAATTTCTGCTTCAAACCAGTAATGTCTACTCAAATGACAGGATATTCTTCATAAACAGTTCCAGTGTAGATTTTGAGAGTGCAAGTAATGGAGAACCTCCCACTTCCTGCACAAGGTGTTCTTTTTCAATCATTTCTACAAACACTTTCTATTTCTTTGACAAGCTTTTTTATAATTCATTGCATAATAATGTATGAAATAGGTGGAGGGAGAAGAAAACCCAAATATATCTAAGACAGACAGCAGGCAAAGCCAAAATCTTCAGCAAACCAGTACAGGATCAGACATTCTTACAGTGTTTTAATGCATATTCTATCTGTTCTGTACTGCCTCACCATAAAGGTAAAAATAAGAGGAGTTAGAACCTACTTTAATTAAAACTCACTGTAGTAACATTTTAAGACTAGTATTTTCACAGAAGGAAACTTACCCCCACACCCTATTAATAAAAATACTTAATTAAATGCAAGAATAATTAACAGTTCTTTCCAAAAATCTCAAAATGCAGAAAGATATGAAAATACAACTCTTTCGAGGACCTCAGTTTTCCTTTGACTTTTGCTTCATGTTGCTCTGACTTTGTTGGTGTTTGTTTTACATTAGAGTCTGTTAAAGATAAACCAGACCAAGAGTTACTTCACCAACACTACCTCTACTACATTGTACATCACTATGTATTTTATGGCAGAACACTTCCCACCCAAAACATACCCCTAAGAATATGTTCAGCACTAACAGAAAAGGTTTGCTTGCCTTAATGCAAGTCCAGCCCAGGTCCACTGGTCAAAAATAAAGAAGGACATTTCCATGATTTTTTAATAGGGTGCAGTTAAAAATAACTCAGAGTTAGAAATTCAGTATGTATTTAGCTTATTAAAAAACTATATATTGATCTGCTCTTCTAAATATAAAATAGGAATAAAGGAGATTTCACACATACTGCATAACAGTGTTTATGGACATACTAGCTTTGAGCATTTCTGAACTGAAAGCCGAAACAGTATTTTTTCCCCCATTTCACTTGAACACATAAGCTTAATGCTGTACCCATACTAAATGTACATCACACTTTGGTAAATACAATTTTTTTTTTTTTTTTTTTTTTTGAAATCTCTTCTAATATTAAATTGGGCAAGTTATGCTCTTGATACATGGAGATCATTGATGAGTTAAGCTGCAATAGCTCATGAACTTAAGGGGTGTGGAAGAACAGCATAACACTTGCAGTAACTCACCAAAAACAAACAGGAGGAGAAAAATCTATTCCACAGCCCCAGGTGGCTACCAGAAAGCAAAGCTCTGATGCCAAGGCTGAAGATACCCTTCAAGCAAAGGACCCCCTCCACTCCAAAGCTGCAGAACATGTCTTGGTACTCCAGAGACAGACAAGTCTCTTCAGACAATAAGACTGACCACAAGCACTTGTGTGGCCTTTACACCACCACATCAGGAAGACGACTTCTTCATAGCCTTGAAGATATTCTTCCACATAAAAAGAGTGAGCAAGAGAGGACTACAGACAAAAGCTATAGTCCAAGAGCTTGAGTTTTGGAAGAATCCTGGACTTTGGGTCCAGGAACAAAATTGTGAATTATCGTAAGACGTGACAGACATTACTAGCCAACATGAATTACAGTATTTCCTTTCACACCACCCGCGGAAGTTTTCCCAAGATCATGGTCTCCAAAATAAGGGCAAATTAGTCACATTTATTAGGGTGTGCAAGTAATAAAACAGATGCTTTACCGTAGGGTGTGGTGCTTCTGCATAGTCCTTAGCTTACTCAGCTTCATCTGGTTAGATGTGAACAAGATGTGCTTTCATCATCCCGGTGCTGTGCTAGGGCTCCAGCAGGGCCTATAGCATTGTCCTCAGATCAGAGTCTCACTGGCTTGGAGCATAGGTGGAGCAAGTGACATCCCATCTGCAGAAGGCCATAAATCTGGCTTCACACAGACAAAATTCTGTATTCCAGGAGGATAAAATGAGGCCACCAGCTGTTACGCAGACATGCCCCTTTTCAAGCCAATATGGTAGGTCACACCAAGCTGCTCTCAAGACAATGGCCAAGACCCTCTCCAGCCTTCCAAACACTTCTAACATTTTCTTTTAAACCCTTTAGAGAGGAATGAAGCTGCCTTCTCTTTTCAGACTAGCTTTGGGGCAGCCAGCACACAAACAGTGAGTGAGCCTAAGAATCTGTGGAAAAGAAGGCTTTCTCCTCTTCTGCTTTCCTACCCCTTTCTTTTTTTCCTACCCACACATCTTCATCCCAAATGACTCCTATGTTCTTCAGGCAGCTCTTTAGGTTGTTCTATGTATAGAGTCAAATTAAAATTGTCATTTTTTGATTTATATTTTCCAGTTTATCTCAACACAAGCCCAGCTGTGAAAAGACTCTTATTTTAGAAAAAAAGCACAGGCTGTTTTAGGAAAACACAAACTAATACACTTCTGCACTTATAGTCTGAAATGGCATGGTTCCTGTGACAGCTTTTGCTAAAACAAAAAGGTGTGAATTAAATGAGGCTTCATTATATTTGTGAAAATTAATCTCTTTACAAGCCCTAAATGAGAACACAGTTTGCTTTCTTCATATCTCTCACTCAAGCACTAATTTCAATAGCAAAGACACAGATGGTAGCAAATATTTTTTTGTACAGGACACACACACCCCCCTTACTGTATTTCTTTCCTTGGTAGGACAAACTCCAATCTAAGCCACACATCATCTCCATTATCAGTAGGGAAATGGGAGAAACTGAAACAGTAAGATGGACAAAATGGTGCTGCAATGTTTAAATGTAACTTTATGGACAAAACCTCCCACAGTTCCCCTTCAGCCCACCCAGTCATGCTCAAGACCTTTTCCTTATAACCTTGTGGTTTACATGTACTTGTCAGTACCTGTCTATCAGTATATATTTCCAGCTTCAGTTTGCAGCTTCCAACAGTTTGCCTCACAGGTTTGGCTGAAACAAACCTAAAAGCTAAGGCCTCAGACCTCAAAGGTATTTGAGGACCTAACTACTACATAAGTAGAAAAATCTTACTAACAGCAAGAGTTTACTAGCTAAATAGTTTCCAGGACTGGATCTCATGGGTGTAAATCGGGTTCAGATACCCCATTTTCTTCCTTCCCACTTTCAAGGTGGAGTTACCTTTGAAAACAGTGCCATTCCTCCTGGCTGCGGGGACCAAGCCAGCTGAGGGTGGCATCTGACGCTCTGTGCTACCACCTGCAGTCCACTTGAAGTCACCACAGAAAAGGACAGAAAATACTGCCGCTCGCCTCGCCATGTATGAACCTGTCTCCTGTTACCCGTGCAGACCTCGGGAAAAGGACAACACCTCCCCGAAAAAGGAATCAGGAGACACAAAAAGGGTGAGGGATAGTGGGAAGGATGTTTCATCCAACAGCAAGTTGGACGGAGGTTGCATTTGCACTTGACATTTTGCTATCAGGATGGATGTTGGCAGGGTCTGCTGACTGTCTTCCTGTTTGCCTGGTGTTGAAAATTGTCTTTGGAAAACAAAGCATCGTTTTGTTAGAGATGGGGGATTTTTTTCTTAAAACTCTTTGGTTGGTCTCAAAATCAGATGCTCTGATTTGTAAAGGTTTATTTGTTTTTACATGCACACTTGCCTGCATCTATTAAATTCAGGACTCCCATTATGGTTTTCTCTTTCTTCCTTACACCCTTTGCAGCTGCAGAACAACATGATATATTCATAAGAACATAATGTTAAAAAATAATATTTGGTTTTCAAACTTTAACCCAATAAAATTGTTTTCCTTTTTTTTTGTTGTTTGTTTTTTCCTCATTAAATCCAGACTCCCTAGGATTTAACGGACACCATGTTCCACACAAGCAGAGCTTGGGACTTAACAGAATTCAGACTTTAATACACGGCTTTTTCCTTATTATTCGGAGGATGAGGTCTGGTCCTTAAAATAAAAAGAATGAGAGCCTGGAGCCACACTCTGTTCCCAGTTTTCAAACTGTCCAGTTGTTTACCTCTGACCAAAATGTTAAGCTTTGATAACTGCTTTGAAACAGGATTATGAAATGTGAAGGACTATAGACAGTCTTTAAAAATCAGCACAGGAAAACTGCTCCAGATAAGAATCACACGATCTCTCTCTCTATATATTGGTATACATACATAGGGAAAGACTCCTATAGAATTTTTAAAAATATCCAGCTCTACTCTGGTTACATCTTTCAAGTCTTACACAAATAGCACCACTAAAATTCAGCGTTGTGTAAAGGATGAAGCAGCAAATGTTTGGACAAGGATGCCAAAACAATGACTTTGTGTAAAAAAACTACTCTGCTAAAATTCTTGGTCAAGCCCTTAAGTTCCTCCTTACCTCAGTTTCTATTCATAGAAGTGAAATAAAAGAATCCAGAAATAATGTGTTTATCGAATGCTGAGGTGTTTAGATCATTCAGTAAATAGCTACTTTAAGTGTCTACAGCTCTGCTATGCAAAGTACAGAGTATTTCACCTGACAGCTGGCATTTCCAGCTCTGCATCTCACCCCATTCTGGATGTTATCAGCACTTCCTAAGGGAAACGGTACTGACAACGTGATTGTGTACCAGGTACCTCAGCTCACACATTCCTTCCCTCCACCCCTCCGCACCCCCAATGCACACCCGCACGCAGATAGAGAAAATCCAACTCCTGTAATCACTGGGCATCCTGCAAGGGAACACAATGCCTTTCTTTGCCTTCCTCACTTAGGACGGACAACACAGCAGATTCTTCTACATAGTGATAATGTTTCAAGCACCCTAGGCAGAAAGATACGCAGAAAGCAGTGGTCTGAGGTTACACAAGTATGACCCCAATCTGCATGCAGACAGGTTTCACACTAAATTCAGTGAGAGCCAACACAGAGGAATCCTGGCAAGAGTTTTACCTTAATGAAAGTGGTTACAGGTTGAAACCACACTCGATTCAAGGGAAAATCCTCCCAAAATAAAAATATTAAAAGTGTGTTTATATTACTCAAAGAAAAACTTAAATTTTTTACCACTTAAGACTTTCCTTATTAAAACCCTCAATTTCACATCATAAAACTTTCAGGGTTTTTCTACAAGGAAACTAGTCTGATTTCATTAGCTCATTATAGCCATCATTGCCAATTCTAAGAAAAAGTAATGCATTACCTGTGAACAGATATCCTTAAAATCTGTTTGGGTTTTTTTTGTGTTACTTTATTAAGAGAGCAACTAGCACAGTCAAAAATGTCTAGTCCTATTCATTTCCCTGTGTTTCTCTGGTTAAAAACATCTTTCTGTAGCTCTCTACGCTACAGGGTCACTGTCCCTTACTCCACTCACTCTAAAAATAAATCTCCAGTGACTACTTTTGCTTTGTAAAAGTCACAGTAACTTCAGGATGTCTACCCACACACACACACACAAAATTACTTTCTGGTTCCCTAAGTTCAAGACTGCATAAGTCCTCCACATGTCAAGACAGGCATTAGCCACTTTTTTATTCTTTTTCATCTGGAAAATAAAAATAATTAAATACATAAATGAATGAATGATCAAGGTAAGATTTTAGCAGACCTCTAGCCATAAATAATCAGAAAGTGTATGCGTTTGACATGTCATTCTTTTGACAGACCAGATGAAGACAATGCTACTGAACACTGTCAGTATAACTATCCATTTATTTGTGTGTCTTTTCATAGAAAAATGTCCTGTGTTTACCAGCTTTGTATTTTGAAAGGGCTATAAAGTGGGCAAACAAAGTTATAAAGTCCTCAGATAAACCTAAACATACGATGCCTGATCTTCTTTCCCCCTATGACTCGTGGGGAATTAACTACATCTCTGGGTTTACTGTTGAGTGGAACTGACTTGCCCCAGCTACTTTTGACCTGACTGCAACATAATTCAATCTGAGACTCGTGAAACAAACAACGTGACAAGGAAAAAGACTGAGTTTTTCCAGCGGGAGAGGTAGTTATTTTAATTGAATAAACTGAAGGATACCTGCACTTTTACAACTGCCTGATTGCAACTCAACCCCATAGCGGGAATCAATCTCTCGCCTGCAGAAGAAAACCTTCCCTAAAGGCTAAAACTGCCTCCCCAGATCGGATCCGAGACGGAAAGCCTGACCAACGCTAGAAGTTGGCGAGATTGTTTTTCGGGGGGGCTGCGCTCCCCGTGCCGTGGTTGGGGGCTCCACCCCGGCGGCAGGCAGCCGGCGGGCAAATGCTGGACTGGACCAGCAGTGCAGATGCTGAGACTGGCCCCGGCCCCTGGCCCGCTGAGCCGAAACGCTCCCTCCATGAAGCCGCCGCTATGCTCAGGACAGAAAGCCCGAGCAGGAACGCAGCCTCCCGCAGCCCGCGGCGCAGGCAGACCGCTCCACAAGACCCTGCCTACCTGTTCTCCGGAAGGCCCCCACAAGGGATCCCCGGAGGAAATCCGCCCCCCGGGATGCTCCTGTAAAGGGACTGGGGGACCTCGCACCTCTCCCTAGCTTCACCCCCACGCCCCAGCAGAAGCCGCTGCCCGCGGGTGCCGCACACGCACCGCGAGGATGCTCAGCCGGTCCCCGCCGCCCCCCGCGAGACCGCCGCCGAAGTCCCGGGTCGGTACCGGCGAGCCCCGTCGCACGCCACCGGGACGCCCCCGACCAGCCCTTGCCACTTACCGCACAGCAGCAGGACGGGGAGCTGCGTTCGGCGGCAGCCGGACGCGTCCATCCCGGCGAGGGGCCGCAGGGGACAGAGCCCGCATGGGGCGGCCGGCCCTCAGCCGCGCAGGACCTGGACCCGCCTCAGCCCCCCCGCCAGGGAGGCTCCTCTTCAATCTCTTCATGCCGCGGCGTCCAGCCCCAGGCGGCAGCGGGGCGGGCGCAGAGCGGAGCAGCTTCCCCGCCCCTGGGGTGCTCCCCGCACCGGAGGAACACTCCGCGGCCAGGCGGGGCGTGCCGGGGGGGGGGGGGGGGGCGGGGGGGGGGGGGGGGGGCGGGCAGGAGGGGTGGTGTGCTCCAGAGAAGATGGAAGGGGGTTGAGGGGAGGGTGTTCGTGTGGGAGCTGCGCACCTTTAAAGTGTGTGAGTGTGCACCGTGTGCGCTTGTGAATGCGCGAGTGGGTGGGCGCGCGCGCGCGCCTGAGGGCGTCCCTCACATGCATGCGCATGCATGTGAGTGTGCACGTATGTGCGCGGGAGCGCGCCTGTGCGGGCACACAGGGGTAGCCGTCTCTCCCGGCCTTCCGAAAGTCACAGTCCGAGAGTCCCCTTTCCCAACCCACAGGGCTGAGTGTTTGGGGGTGGAAGTGCCCCTTCCCCCCATGGAGAAGGTTCTGGTCCCAAGTGTCCGAGAGACCCCCTCGGCTCCCGCCCTGGGAGCCAGAGACCCCTCACTCCCTCCCGCCACAACATCCTGGCAGTAGAAGTGAAAGCATGAGGGGGCTGGAGGGCCGCCTGTTTTATCCCACCTGCAGCCCTTTCGGTTTGGCTTGCACAGCACTGACATGTTACTGTGCTTAATATGTACAGCTGAACGTGAGCAGCACTGTGGTCTAACCCCACACAATGCCAGAGTGGAGCATCCAGGAGATCTAAGAAAATGCTTAATCGATTTTTATGTTGTCATTTCATCTCTGCATGGCTCTTCTCAGAAAATGGTACAGCTCCCAGTTTTCATCAATATTTAAAGACTGTGTTCCTGGAGCGCTCTCTCTAGGAAATGAGCATCTCCAGCAACAAACACAAGACTGAGAAGCTGCTAAAGAAGCCTTGTCTTAGCTAAAAAATAATGGTACTGCTCAGTAATAAAGAACCAGAGTGTGTTTCCAGGTATGTGGACACTCTAGTAACTTCCTTTAACATTAAATCACTGCCATTGTTAAAGGTCTAATGTACCATAAAACTTCAATAACATTTCCATGCCATTCACAAGAACAAAGGGTACTTTTATGTATCAGTCGGGTTGTTCCCATCAGCTTTGTACACTTGCATAGCACCATGCTTTCAAACCCTTTTGGAGAGTGGGACCCCAACACAGTAGCAGAATTACACATTGCATGTGCCTCTGAAGCAAACTACTCAATACACAAACTCTGATTTATGCTGTTATCTAGGTTGAAGGAAATGGAAAACTTGGGAAACCACAGGGGAAATCCAGTGTTGAAATAGCTCTGCAGACATTTAAGTGTGTCAGTAATAACCTTCTATCATTTGTGTGCCACTTTTTCCTCTTAGCTGAAAGCAGATCTTGTAAAAGACCTTAAACCATAAATAAACTATAGCTCAGGGAGATCACCCTTCAGCAGAAGGGCTGTCACTTCTGTTTTGTAAGGAACATTTCCAAGCTGGCCCTGCCAGAAGGAACTACAGTGAAGTGACAAGCATGACTTGCTATAGCATCCTTCCTAAAAAATTTTGATTTCCCTCATAAAATCTATTACTGGCAATATCTGAAGTTACAACTACTATTTTCAAGAATTCAGCTGATCTTCAGGAGGGTTAGGACATATTATGCTTTATATGCAATACTATACATTAAGCAAGATACAGTGTATTTTACAATATACAGGCAATATTTTTTGCCACATAGGATACGGATATAATGCTGAAAATTGTCCTTTACAGCTTTTAAATTTGTTTTCTTGTTTCAGGTGAGAAACTGGCAAATTTAAAAGTGAATGTTACTGCTTCTAAGTATCAAGATTCAGCAAGCACTTCCCAATTTATGATTGCAGCAGGTAGTATGAAGGTACAAATGGTATCTGAGGTAAAACAATAGCTAAAATTTGTAGGTAAATGCACTAATTTAGAGTGTTGTATTGAATCATAAACCAGGTGAATCACATGCTTGGTGGTATCTTCACCAATGTGATCTAAAAAAAATTGATTCACAGGTGCATCTGAACAAAACTGTCAACAAGAGACAACTTGGGCTGTTTGCATGTTTTAATTAAGAAATCCTCTCTCCTTCTGTTGCAGTAATGACAATAAATTTACTTCAGAAAGGCTGTGAACCTTTTTATTCTGCAAATCTCCCTTACTAGCTTCATGTCTCTATGTCAGCAGTAGAAACCCAATTCACATTCCAATAAGAAATGCTGTAAATGCTCTTTGCTGTGCAAAGCTCTGAATCCTATCCCCATCAACATACAGTAACAATAACCCCAAAACCATAGTCTGGTGCAATTTCCAAACATACAGCCTCCAGAGATCACACTACCCCTTTTTCAGGCACCCTGCAGACAGTGCTGCAATTACATTACTTCAGGAATTGTTTTAGAATACTTAAATCTGCTAATAAGCAGAATAAAAATAAATTAAAACCCATAACAGTAGACAGGCAGGGAGTTATTTCAGTACGGAAAGTTCCCAAGGAGTCTGAGATGAGACGAAATGGCAGGAGGCAAGCCATAAAGAACAGGTGCTATCGTGAGCACTGGAGTGTTCAGGAGGGTGTGAGATAAGGTAATAAACTCTCTTGCTCCAGAGGTTAAACTGATCCAACAGCAACTGAAAAATAAAAATAAAAATAAAAAGCTGAAGACAATACACCACAGAAACTGGCGGTAACACTGCCTTTCCTTGTCACCTCAAGTATCGGACTACATAGAGCAGCCACTTGCCTGCATGGAGAGCCCTTGCCTGATGTTGGACAGAAAGTTTTCTTCTCCTCTTTCTAGGACAGTAATTTTGTATAAAAGATACATTAAACTTTTAAGACCACATTTTAATGGGATTGCTTGCTTCAAAAAGTAGGTTCAGTTCGTCTGTGGTTTTATACTAAAGTAGGTCATCTTGCCCATTCAGTACTCCTAGGAGCATGCCTATCCTGATCCAGAAATTAAAAAAACTTAAAGGCACCTGCAGGTCATTAAAATATTTTTCTCCTTTATATTCTGCTTGTGTAATTCCACACATATCTTTTTGCCTGTCTTTTTACTATCAGCATAGGAAATGTAAAAGCATGCTAAAAAACAAAAACAAAAACAAAACAACAAAACAGTTAAAAAGTGGCTTGTTCCTGTGATTCAAAGGCAACACTGTGCTATATTGGCTGCATATAACAGCCACATTGATTTTAGGTTAATCAAATTTAATAAGCTGAAACTCTTTATGCTTATATTACCCAAACTGAAGGGGAAGGAAAAAAAAAAAATAAAAGGACATTTTTGTATGTAAAGATCTTCATTTTTTTTACATAGGAGCAGACATGGATTATGGAAATGCATAAATGTTTTGCCAGCCTTCTAAAACTTCGGGGGTTTTAAGCCATGTTTGATTGTGGTTTCAGCAGGGTTCCCATGTTCAGAGGAAAGCATCAAAGCAGAATGTACATAGAATCATAGAATCATGGTCATTCGGGTTGGAAAAGGCCTTCAAGATCATCAAGTCCAAACATTAACCCAACACTGCCAAGTAATAAGGTAAAGAACTTGTGATGCTTGAGGTGTGACAAATGAGTAGGTAATCTACACTTGAGGGAAGGGGTCCAGTTCAGGCTACTGTTTTCTACCTTGAGATCTAACTGAGACTATCCTAGATGTGAGTGCCCATTTGATCTGTATCCATCCATAGGCTACAAATGGATTGCAACAGCATCACTGGTTAATCTTGTTACAGACTAAACTTCTGCTGGTTTACGTCTACAGCATATGAGTGCTTTGGGCACAAATCATCTGTTTATCCTCTGTTTGCATGGCAAGAGCTTGGCCTGTGATAACGTCCCCAGTGTGTTTCACTATTGTTTATCCTAAGTAAGAATAATATCATTTACATCACCGACTTAAAAAAAACTAGATAAATGGGATCTTTTTTAAAGAAATAGGTTATGTTTAGAGAGAGAGAGTGACACTGACATCTCTGAAAACACCTACTGACAGAAATATATAGAAACCTCTATTTAACCAAAGAGTGCTATTCTTTCCATATTTTGGGCACATCCTTTGCATATATGAAAGGTGAAGTACTTGGCTAGCTCCCAACTGAGATTGCACACCCAGGATTTCACCCAGCTTCTCCACTCCAGCTGTGCAAACAGCTTTACCTGCTTTGACAACAAAGACACTGGTGAGGGGTGCATCCTTGGCTGGTGCTAATGCTTGGCCTCAAAAATTTGAGTGGTTAGTTGTTGTTGGCCACACTCTGAGATCAGAGATGCTGAGCTGGAAGCATTCAGCACCCCTAAGACCATTTTATTTTACATATGTAGTTATGACATGACAGCCTTTCCACCAGCACAGCATGTGGGCTTTGTTTGAAGAAACCAAAACATTCAATTACTTTGTTTCCATATGGGTTTCTAGCATGGTAAATTGTCCTGATGAAAAAAAAATAAATTCAAGCTATTTGTGTATCCTGTACCATCAACACCAGCACCTACCACTAATAAAAATGGTTCCACAAGTGCTGTGATGGAAATCAAGGGAAAGCAGGTAGATTTTATGGGAGAATGGCAGATACCACCTCCCCTCTCTGCTGGAGGGATGCTCCCCATTTAAGGGTCCTCTACCAAGATGCCCACCTCTGTTTTTTACAGCTGGTAGTACAAAGACTCTCATCAAAGGACTCGTGTGAATCTGTAAGAGCTGGGATTTCTTGCTGATTCCCAGCTGTATTTCTCTTATCAGAAAGAGCATCCCAAGGCTGCTGGTGACTGTCACATGCATCGTGATCTTCTCTTCCTGTTGCGCACAGCTATTCTCTTTCCACACCAGGCAGAAGCTTTAGTGTAATAGAAAGTCTTTGTAACATGGCCCAGGCATGGGAAACAAATCATGCTTTGGTTTTTAATGTAAACATTAGCAAAAAGCACACAATGCTGTATTCCTTCTAGACTAAATAAAGCCAAAATTAATTTATGGGTTTTTAAACAGTACACTGTCAGTAATGTTCTAGGGGCCCTGACGTTTTTACTCAGAAAAAACATTTCTTTTTTCATGACAGGCCGTCTGAAGAGTTTGGGAAATACCAGTACAGAAGTATGTGGACTGTCTCCATACATGGTGTGTTGCTGAGAAATAACTCTGAAAATCAGGGAGAAAGATACAAGAAGAGAGGTGGAAACACACACCTTTTTTTTTTCTTTTTTTTTTTCAGAAATAACAATAATAATAATAATAATAATATTACAGTGCTGAAGTCTGAAATCATATAGGACCAAGTCACAAATACTTTTGCAGCCATCTTTAGGACTATTCAAGGATCATTTTATAACATTTGAAATCCATCTGACTCTGCAGAGATTGGTGAAGCAGCACACAGTACCAACATAAACCTACCTGCATTAGGAAGCAGCAAAGTCTATGTAAGTTCAGTCTGCATCCAGGACTTCTGACTCTACATGTGGGCTCTGATTGTGCAGTTATGAACCATTCAACATCTTCTTAGTAAGTGAGATCCTAGTACACTTCTTAGATGGGAAATTCCATAAATTTCTATTCCATGGAAAAATGCAGCACTAGATAAAAAATGGAAAATATTGCCATAGCAAATAAAAGGTTATTTGGAGGCATAGAATGAGTGCAATACATAATATTTTTAATTTTCAAGTCCTATTTCCTACCATAGTTCTCCTTCTAAAGTAAAATAGTAAATAAAAAAAACCCCATGTTTTCACTAAGGTTGCCTTCTACCCACTATTACATTCATAACCTTAGATTTCTACCATAGTAAGTCATCCTATTTTAATCTTGTCATCTTTACAGCCCCAAGACAACTCTAGTTCGTGCACAGATCACTTACACCTATTTCCACAGACACATCTCACAGCATTTGCTATGAATTGAATAAAATGTGAACCCAGACACAAAGATTTCCTCATGGTGTTTTACATGGCCAATTTCCCTTGCAGTGTAATGGTGCAGAGCTCCAGTTTCCATTACTTGAGAGGACCCAGAGAGTTTCCCCAGTGTCATGCATTTGCTTTATTAATAATACCTCCATTTCCCATGACCAAAAAGTGGTGCACAGTAAATACTTTTACTTCTTAATGGGAAATGTGGAGAAAATTCATTGGTGGTTTGTCTAAGGCATATCACTGATCATCGCTGCCATCAAAAAAGGGGAAGGGAGGAAAGAAAGGGATGTGTCAGAGACACATCATTGCTCGTGTTTTCCATGACTGTCATAGATCTTTCCAGGGATGTCACGTGTGTCCATTCACAAGGGCTTTTTCACCCTTTGAGCACATACTTTCATAAGCCTTGAGATTCTCTCCAAATGACTTCAGTAAAGGACACCAGTTATCTCCCCCACCTAGCAATGAAACTACAGTTTGCATTTACAAGTGTATCAGTTAAAGGTTTAATTGAGTTTATTACACTTACAGAAAGGACAATATCTGCTTGGATTCTGCACACCCAGGATTTCACCCAGCTTCTCCACTCCCAAATGAGAGAGAGAAGCTCAGTGCACCAAGTGCCCATAACTCTCATTTGAGAAAATGAGGTGTCTCAAACATCTGCAGCAGCACAGAAATAAGAACAGGGCATGGGTGGGAACAGTGAGTTGAAGATTTATCTTGGTAGCACTCGCTATCTTTGCCCTACATCAAAGAGCAGTGCATGCTGCTGAGATGGGTGTGCTCTATTTCTGATTCACTGAGAATGAACCTACATTTTAAGGAAATTCCAGCTGTTACTAAGTGTGTGTTTATGCATTACTTAACATGAAATAATATCTATCCTCAAATAAAAATAATAAAACATAGAAGAAAGATTCTTTTTTCAAATGTTCACAGTTTATGAAAGGTTTTATTCTTCATAAAGTTACCTTTAACAGAATATCCAGCCTAATAATATTTATTTCATTGATTTGTTGTAAGTTAACTCTAGTACACTGTTAACTCTAGTAGTACAATGTTCTGCATCTTATGGAAGTATCAGTGAAATCTTACACAGGATCTGTTCTTACTATCACTACTTTTTGGTTGTAATTTAGAGAAGATCAGAAACAAAATGAGAAAGCAATAATCCCCATAACAAGTTAAATTTCTCAGACATTAAATTGTTCCATGGAAAGGAAATGAACAAATAATATAGATGAGCACAAATACTTAAAATACCTTAGATTAACTGAGATAGGCAGCTAATTTGTTGGTAGATAGAGACACAAAATATTCCAAAGGCAAGCTATTTTTACCATTGTCTCCTGAGAAATCTAAATCAGAGGAAGGATGTGAGTAAGTGGGTGACAGGCACAGCAGGTGGTGTACCACTGGCACACAGGCACACTCACCATCTCCATCTACTGTATCAGATGGTTGAGTAATTAGTTGCAGCTCAATGATTGCAGGTGGAATTTTCTGCTTGATGTTGGTAAGGGTAAAAGGAATACTTGAATGAAGTCCAGTGTAAAAAGTGCAGTGCTGCATTAGGAACAGTGAGACGTATCGGAAAATAGAAATCTCCCCCAGCCCAAAATCCAAACCAAAATTTAAAGTTCACAGTAAAGTTGAATGGTGTTGAACACATGCAAGGTGGGGTTTTTTTGCACTGCTGTTGCAAGTGTGTCATTTGCCTCAGCCATCTATCAAAGGTTCAAATAAACGGGAGCTTCACAAACAGCACCAAACAGAATAACCCAAACCAAAAATATAACACATGTACATGTGTCCCTATTGGAACAATGTCTAGTTTGTGTCTACTCTTCAGATCATTGCCATTCTAATTCTGATTAAAATAAATGCCAACAATTGAGCTTGTGAGGAAAGCTCTGTTCATGGGCTGAGACAGCAATTCCAGCTCTTAAAGGAATGCATTTCCTTTAACAGATTTCTTGTATCATTTCTTCCTTTCCTGGAAGAAATGGATAAAATGATCAAAAATATCATAATTTCCTGAACAACATTTCTTTAATTTGTTTGTTTTGCTGAACATGAAATCAGAATTTTGGATAGCATTGCAATAGTTTGTGAGATTGGCTAAGAAAGCCTGAGCATGAGACTGATCCTCAGGTGAATGCTTCCATACATTAAACTGCTCTGTGTAACAGATGAGCACAGATGTTTCCTGCAATGATAACATAGATTTACTTTCCTCAATTAATTTGTTCTGAAACCTAACAAATATTAATTAATCAATAGAAGGGCTTCCACTAGATCTTCTTCTATGAGCAGATGACCAGCCTAGTGGATGGGGGAAAAGCTGTGAATGTTGTCTACCTGGACTTCAGTGAAGCCTTTGACACTGTTTCCCACAGCACTGGGCTGGAGAAGCTGTCAGCTCATGGCTTATACAGGTGTACTCTTTGCTGGATTGAAAACTGTCTGGATGGCCGAGCCCAGAGAGTTGTAGTGAAGGGAGCTAAATCTAGTTGGTGACTGGTCACCAGTGGTGTCCCCCCAGGGCTCAGTGTTGGGGCAAGTCCCGTTTAACATTTTTATCGGTGATTTGGATGAGGTGATTGTGTGCACCCTCAGTAAGTTTGCAGATGACATGAAATTAAGCAGGAGTGTTGATCTGCCTAAGGGTAGGAAGGCTCTGCAGAGAGATCTTGATAGGTTGGTTCAATGAACTAAGGCCACTTGTATGAGGTTTAATAAGGCCAAGTGCTGGGTCCTGCACTTCAGTCACAACAACCCCAGGCAACACTACAGGCTCGTGGATGAGTATCAGAAATGGTATGGCCAGCAGGAGGAAGGGAGTGATCATGCCCCTGTACTGGTGAGACCACACCTCAAGTATTGTGCCCAGTTTTGGGCACCATAGGACAAGACAGACATTGAGGTACTGGAGCAGGTAGACAGGAGGGCAATGAAACTGGTGAGGGGAATGGAGAACATGTCTTGTGAGTAGAAGCTGAGGGAGCTGGGATCGTTTAGCCTGAAGCAGAGGAGGCTGAGACCTTATTGCCCTGTACAGCTACCTGAAAGGAGGATGTAGTGAGGCTGGTACTGGCCTCTTCTCCCTAGTAACTAACAACAGGATGAGAGAAAATGGCCACAAGTTGTGCCAGGGGAAGTTCAGATTAGATATTAGGAAGAATTTCTTTACTGAAAGAGCAGTTAAGCATTGGAACAGGCTGCCCAGGAAAGTGGTGGAGTCACCATCCCTAGAGGTGTTCAGAAAATGTGTAGATGAGGTGCTTCGGGACATGGCTTAGTAGTCATGGAGGTGTTGGGTAAAAGGTTGGACTTGATGATCTTGGAGGTCTTTTCCAACCTTAATGATTCTATGATTCTATGATTCCTTAATGGACTAGGGAAAAATGTGCTGTCCAAACAGTAAATGAGAATACTCAAGCAAAGAAGCATTATTTTCTAGAGATCATATTAATGGATTTGCTTAATCAAAGAAATCCTTTGAAGAGAATTAGTTTTAGCAAATAAGTGAAAGTAATTATCATCCCAGAGAGATAAGGGTCATAACAGATAGAAAGCTACACTGTACCAGTGAGAGACACCCTGTGGTAACAGCGTAAACTCTCACTCTTGCAGTCGCCTGCAAGGAAACAGCAAAATGAATGATTTACAATTACTAAGTAATACATTATAAACCCATCTCTTTTAATAATTACATGTTAACAACAGCACAGATCTGATGTATAAGTAGCAATTTCTGTTTCCAAAATGCTGCTTACAAATTTTGGCTCATCTTAAATCCTCCTGCCTGAGATGTGACTGTCCGTGCAGCTAGAGCTCTCATTCTGTCTGTCACATCCTCTGTTAATTCTATTCACAATAACCACTTTTGCCATCAGTTCACGAGCTCCCACCAGCTCATCATATAAAGAAAATCCTACTGCTTAAATCTGTTTTTTCAAACATCTTGTCTTCATTTACAAGATCTTTTCAAAGCCCTCCCCTCCTCTGCCTTTTGCTGACACCTTTGTACACTTAGATTACCCCTACACCTCTCTAATCTCCAAACAAATAAAGAATATGAAGGAAAATGAGGCTTCCCCAACTGTGAGAACCACACGGACGTACAACCATGGACATCACCGTGGCTTCAGTCAGACATGATATCATGATGTGAACAAGCTGCATGATGAGGTCTCCTCACCTCCTCCGCCCTCTGCTCTATTCTGCTGCTCCTACTCAGAGAAGGTCACACAGCAAACATGCCCCAAAAGGCAGCACGTTGAGCTGGTCCCTCACTGTGATTAAGAAGGCAGCTGGGCCCCAGCCAAATTGCTCGAAAGAAGTTCTGCCTTCAGCAGAGCAGAGACACTGCTCCATGATCCTCTGCACATGTCCATAGATGCCTCCAAAATGGCAAGATAAGGTAGGGCTGCTGCCAGGTAGGTCATTTTTCTAACACGGCCTAAGGACAGTGAAGAAAATGGGCCATTTTTTTCTTTGGAGTGTTTCCTGATGATTCCCATGTCTGCTGGAAATAAACACCAATCGAGGGAATTTTCATTAGACTGTGCAAGGTACCTGTAGCTCTGGGAAGGGCAAGAGATAAATGGCTTATATTTTCTTCCAGATATACCACACAAGTTAAATATTCAGCCTCTCCCTTGCCCAATTTTATCAAAATGGACTTAGCATAAATAGTTTAATCTTACAGAGGTGGGAGAATGATAGGTTAAACAGGATCAGGGGAAAGCACACATGGCTTTATACTGGCAGCTCTGATGGACTGAATATGAGGTTCTACTGAACCAGTTTGACAACAACTAAAATATATAGACTAAGAAAACAAACAAACAAAAAACAAACCCAAAAAAACCCAACAAACAACCCTAAAAGAATCTGGAAGGATTATTTAATCCTCAAAGAATAAAAAAAGTAACAGAGGTATTAGAGATATTTCTCTCACGCATATGTACCTCATTTAATATATCCAATTAAATAAGAATTTCTGAACATAAAAAGCATCTGGGTAAACTGTAGTTTAAAATCAGTTGCAAAGCATTTGAGTGAGCAGCATGTTACATCTACTCTGCTGTCTGCAGGGTAGTACTCCCAGGTAAGAACATTAACGCCACTGACTTAAAATCCTCTGACTCATTTCACTTAATAGCTTAGAATAAATGTCCATCATCTTCCTGAACTGCAGTGCTAAAACCTCATGTATTATTCTACCTACATTTCTCATCTTTACAGGCAACAACACTGAACATATTAAACTTTCAGCTCCCTCTACTGTGCAAACATATTTTAAAAAAGAGTTTAAAACAATGTAGGAGTAAATAGATTTAGACCAAAAATTATATAAGGAAATCACCAATTATTTTCTTGTTTTTCCTGTGTTGAGCAGCTAAATTTTGAGCTTGTTCTGTACTGACATCCAGGAATCAGGCATCATTAATATAATCTTGATTTACCCTAGAGTACAGCATTCCAAAAGAGAAGGGTCACACTGTGATGGGTCACATCAATTTGCCTCAGTATACATGTTGCCTCTGTGAACAGCTGCCTCCATAGACATCAGCACAAAATATCCAATCCCTGCAGAAAATGCCTCTAGAAACACTTTCAAGAACACAAATCAAAAACCTTACAAGTGGAAACAGGATTTGATTTTATTTTATGTTATTATAATTTGTTACTTTTCTGAATCCTTTCAGAGCTGATGCTCATGGACACAAACACAAGGCGTGTGCATAGCCAGGGGCAGGCTGATGCAATCTTCAATTTAGCTTGAAAAATATCCCTTGCAGTCTGTCAAAGGAAAGCCACAGAGCCACGGAAAGGAGCATCAGGAAGACAGGCACAGAAGACCCTATTTCTGAAGAGTGAGAACGTGAAGAATGATCATTGGTACTTACACAACACAAAAAAGAAGAGGAAATGTGTGGTACTCTGGGGTATTTTCAAATTAGGACACCTTGATGACAAGCATGCTTTTTGGCTTCCAAAAGTCATTCCACTGCTCTGCTACTTGGCCAGTGACACATGAATAGTGCTATAGTGGTGCCTAGCACTTGTCTTGCAATCTCAGGAAGAGCTGTCAAGGGGCAGCTGCGGCTGGGGCAGCAAGGCCAGAGCCCTTCCAAGCAAAGGCTGCTGTGCACAAGCAAGAACCAACTGGGGAAATGGAGCCCAGGGAAGAGCAGAGCTCGCTCCTGCTGCAAACTTGTAGGAAGGAAGCTGTGCATCCTTGACATAGACTTCCTCGGTAAGGGGCATATTCCAAGGACCCAAAAGGCTATTCAATGGGTCTTTCTTTGGTAGAGCAGCTGTAGAGACAGAAGACACTGAACAGCCAATGACCCTGCCTAAACTTTCAGATGAGTCTGATGCTGTGGGGTGGATGAGAGGTGAAGATCCAAATGTGCCAGCCACTGGAGAAGGCTGGAGTTCTGGAACACCTGCAGTACTTTGACAACATCATCATATGGGGTAACACAGAAGAAGACATTTTTGAGAAAGGTAAGAAAAGAATTGAAATTCTTTTAGATGCCAGTTTTGCCACAAAAAGAAGCAAGGTCAAGAGAGCTGGAGGAGAGATCCAGTTTTGGGGAATTAAATGGCAAGATGGACGTTGCCAGATCCCATGGTATCTAGCCTAGCCCTAGTCCAATGGATCTCGCCCTAATCCTTGACAGCGAGTGTCAGGAAGATGGGGCCAGACTTTTTCCAGCGGTGCCCAGTGAGTGGACAAGGGTCAACAGGCACAAACTGGAACTCAGGAGGTTCTATCTGAGCCTGAGAACAAACTTCTTGCCATTGATGTTGACGGAGCCCTGGAACAGGCTTCCCAGAGAGGTCGTGGTGTCTCCTTCTCTGGAGGGATTCCAAACCCACAAGGCTGTGATCCTGGGCAACCTGCTCTG
>JANHGN010011494.1:0-24814 GCA_024605025.1 Megaceryle maxima | reverse complement strand
CAACCGGCGCCCACCGCCCCCCCCCCGCCGCGGGCCCCCGCCCTGCCCGGCGCTCCAACGGGCCGCCTCACGGAGGGCGGGCCTTCCCGCCGTGCCGCACGCCATTGGCTGCCCCGCCGCCGACAGCGAGCGGGCGGAGCCAATGGGAGGAGAGGAAGCGCCTGTGGGGAGGCGGGGGCGGGCGCGGAGGTTCCGCGGCCGCGGAATGGCGGGGGGAGGGGGGGGTGTGTGTGAAAATACCCCTCAAACACGGGAAGGAGAAGCCACCGCCAGCTGTAAGTGCGTAAATAGTGACGTCACTGCAATAAGAGAGAACTTTCCGCTCCGGTTTTTGAGTCGGTTTGGTTTTTTGCTGTGGTTTTAGGTAGCGCAGGCGGCTGTCACTGCACAGAGAGCGCCCCGCGGTCGCGCCCGGTACCGGGGGTGGGGGGTGTTACCAGCCCGGCGGGTCCTGCACAGCTCTGGGGAGGGTCTGACAGCCTAAAAACTCGGGTGTTTCGGCAGAGGTGCGGACACGCGGGGGGTTGTCACAAGGGGTGGGTAATTAAAAGCCACGGTGCCGCGTAGGGGCAAGAGGCCAAAGCGCCGAGTGTCCTGCCAAGCCCCTCGGGGATCGTCTTTAAATAATAGCAGGTTTATTAGTGAAATTATTTAAATAATAGAAAGTTTATTAGGCCAGCTTCAGCGAGCTTCTAGATCCTGTTATCATTTCCTCTGAATGGGCTGGGTGTATAAAATAATCGTCACAGGTTGTGAGAACTGAAAGCTTTTAACCGGAAGATTACATTAAAAAAAACCCAACAAATCAAACCAACAACCCAACACCACAAACCCAACCAAGTCTTCAGGAAAGCTTCACACGCAGGGCCAAGAACAGAGGCCTCACTCGAAAAAAAAAATGAGAGGAACAGATAAAAAGTGGCTGAAAATAAATTTTGACCACAAATCAAATTTCCTTGTTCTAAAGGTTGCCTGTGATCTTTAATAATTTCTGTTGGCTGGAACTATTTTTGGAGCGAGTCAGAGACAAGAACTGAGTCAAAAAAGAAATAATAATCGCTATGTAATTGCCATGAGAATGACACACTCTTGGCAGCGTTTGCATCGAAAGTGGAGTCTTCATGCAGTCCAACTTCTGGATCTTCATTCTAAATCAGGTCATCTCTTGGCAGTGCTCAAGAAGCTTTTGATCCGCTCTGAACTCTTACATGTGATTTAATAAAAAATGTCATTTTTCTCCCCAAATAATAGTTTGCCATTTCAGTCAAGGCAGCTGACAAGGCAGTTAGAAGAGCCTTGTGAATACAGCGTTGGAACGAGCAATGGCACATTTCCCACGTTCCTCATGGAGGAGATTGCTTTAAGGTGCCTTAAGAAATATCACCACAGTTTGGTTTTTTAAACCTCCTATGTCACCTAAACTCTGATAATCCAGAGTCACCCTTGAAGTACCAAATTACACGCAGATATACAATAACCTTACGTGAAAAGCTCTGTCCTGCAGATGAGTCAAAACCCTAACATTTCTCCTTTAGCTCCGCTAAGGACTCGCCAACAAGAGATCCTCCCAAACACAGATGTGTTGGGGAGTAATGTGGGCCTGACGGAGCTGAGATCTGGTGACTGCTGGCAGCTGCAGCTGCCACTCCTGCCTTAATTTGGGCAGATTGTGATGAATCATAATCATGACATGTGATTTGAGATCACTTCTCCTGCATTAGCAAACCAGAACCTCATAGATTCTTTTTAAACCAGGGATTTCTACTCCGTGGTGGAAAAGTAGCATTTGCAGAGGTTCTATTAATACAAGACCTGCCCTCGCCGAGCCTCCCTCATCGTGCCAAAGAAGCATTAAAAGATTAAAAATCTATTAATGCTGGATGTCCCATTTACTTCTGCCATGAAATAACAAGTGATGATGACTCTCTGCAGCTCAGTAATCCCCCGAGAGTTTACACCTCATGAAGGAGCGAGGCAGAGAAGGGATTCTTACCAGGAATAGTCATTTGGTTTTAATGTAACAATGTGCCAAATTTTATAGTAAAGGTAAAAAAAAAAAGGCAAACTTGTGCCTGGGCTTTATGTGGGAATTTCACATTGGATATTAACACTTGTAGGAAGAATGACGATTGTATTCATCTCTCAGACCAGAGACACGCAGTGCTGTGGAATTATCTTTGAGAAAGTTTTCAGGTTACAGAGTCTCCTTTATTTAAGGCATGTGAGTTTATTTAAATACACTTAAAAAGCATATTCTAAATGTTGCCCGTGCCACGTGCTGAAGGATTGTCAGCAGAGTTTGCATGTTGGCTTCAGAGAACGACACAAAACCATCAGAACCAGATGTCCGTGGTTCCTTCCTCTTCTGGGTTCTGCACACGCTGGCTGCAGCCTGGCTGTCCCATCCTGTCCCTGTCCCCGTTGTCTCGTTTCGTTTTCTGTCCCTGCCGAGCCACTCCACCACGTCAGCGTTTCCACCCAAGCCATTGTACTTTATTTTCAGGAAATGTCAGTGAATTACCTTTATACCCCAATAGCTGTCTGTAGTGCTTTCCTGGCCTCTGTGTTCAGCCATGGTACACTGAGTTCATCAGGAGCTAGGAGACTGTCATAACTTATGCCAGCAACAGGGAACTACAGGGTGAGGTTTCTTTACTGTAAATGTATTCTGGAAAATGACTCCAGCATTGATTGACTGCCTCCTCCTCTCCCCCTCCCCAGGCATGAATCAGGAGGAACTCAGCTGAAATCCCTGGGGCCATGCAGATGTGGGATAGTACTGAGTTTTGGGTTGCTCTCACTTCCACAAACAAGGGCGATTCCAAGAATCGTTGTCTTCTTGCCTTAATGAAACACAACAAATTATTGAGAAAATAAAAGACTTGTGTGTGGAAATACCTTTATGACATTGCAATTACTTTGCAAGAAATGACGATCTAACAGGAGGGAATTCACTCTGTCGTGTTCCCTGGCTGCATGGAGGAGATTGTGGCAGCAGAGCCTGTGGATCAGCCTCCCAGTATGGCCCAGCAACCCCCTCCATGGGCCCCTCCACAGCCAGACGCCGTGTCCTGGCCCAGCCGCTGCGCCTTAGGTTCCTGGGCCCGGATCTCCTCATGGGGACAGCCCCACCCGGGACACCGCACCTTGCTCGGAGGGCTGCGGCATGTGCACGAAGGGTCTCCGGGCCCTCCCGGGGCCGCGGTTTGGCTGCTGGCCCCAGCCAGTGCCGTAGGGGGCAGCGGAGACCCGTGTCAATGGAGGAGTCCTGGTCAGGCGCAGCGGTGCTGCGGGGAATAATGGCGGCGGGCAGCTCCCCCAGCCAGGCTCCGGCCAGAGTCCGGCGCAGCTCCGGTCGAGCGGCGGTGGCAGCTCGGAGGGCACCCGGCGCTGCTCCCGCCCTTCGCCCGCCTCCCGCCAGGCGGCGCCGCGCGGATCCTTGTCTCCCCGGAACGTCTCTCCAGGGGCTCGGCGCGCCAACCGGCCCCACCGTAGAGACGCACACCGCTGCCTCTCATTGGCCGTGGGGAGACTCACGTGATCAGCGACGGCTGTCGCGATTGGCCGGCGGGAGAAGCCGGTTTCCCGGGCTACGGTCCGGTCCCGGAGCGGGCGGCTGGCGCCGCCATGGCGAGCGTGCACGAGAGCCTGTACTTCAACCCGATGATGACGAACGGCGTGGTGCACGCCAATGTCTTCGGCATCAAGGACTGGGTCACCCCCTACAAGATGGCGCTGCTGGTGCTCCTCAGCGAGCTGGGCCGTGCCGGCGCGCAGCTCGGGCTGCTGGAGCGGCGGCGGCTCAACCGGCTGCTGCTGCCGCTGCTTCAGGTCGGGGACGGGCCTGGGCCTGGGCCTGGGCGGCGGGGGGGAGAGTCCTAAGGGGATGCTTGTCTTGTGGCCTGTCGCGATATGGCGTCATGTCGCTTTTCTCCCCAGGGCCCTGACATGCCGCTGTCACGACTGCGCAAGGCCATCGAGGAGTCCTGCCCGCACCTGGCCGGTTCCGTGCACATCAGGTGGGCGCCGGGGCCGCGCCTCCTTTCCCTTCCCATCCCCTTCCTTCCCCTCTCCGCCTGCCCTCAGGAAACCCTTAAACCGCGTCCCTGCGATCGGGGCGGGGCGGGGCGGCGAGCGCCAGGCTCCGGCCCCCGCCCCGGGCTTGTCCCGCAGGGAGGCGAGAAGTCGCAGCGAGCCGGGTTTCTCTGCTGCTGGAGCCTGAGGTCCGGTTAATCCCTTCCCTCTGTAGTTCGGCTGGGTTGGAAACAGGAAAACACAGCTGCTACAAGTGGTGTTTCTGTGAAAGATGATAAAGTCACGGTGTGCGTGCTCTGAGTTGCTGAGATCTACTCTGGTACCTGTGCAGACGTGCTCTGAAATGTGTAAATGCATCCTTTAAAAAAGTCAGACACTTGGAGCAAAAGAACCTGCTGTTTTCTTAGTTCACATAAATAAGTTCAGAAGGACACATAAAGCAAACACCCGAGCCCTCTGGTTTAAAGTTTCTATCCTACAGAAGATGTCTTTTGATCCTGGTTAACTCACTAAACAGCAACAGCTTTAAAAAACCCAGTCTGTTTTGGGTTCCTAATTGTCCTGTTAAGTGAAAAGAACTTTTTAAAGGGGGGGGGAACCCCAACCTGTTATTATTTGGCTCATTATTATTTAATATGTTTTGATTTGGCTCATGCGAATAAAAATTCTCTGGGCCTAATGAATTAGCTATCACTTGGTTCTGTTTGTCTTTAATCACCTATACCAGAAATAGAAGAATATTTACTAGAATAACAGAAGAATAAAGATGTGTGTTATTCATACACTAAAAAAATATGTGGTTTTCTTTCCCCGTCTAGGTTAAAACTGATGGCAGAAGGAGAATTGAAAGACATGGAACAATTTTTTGATGATCTTTCAGATTCCTTTACAGGGACAGAGCCAGAAGTTCATAAAACAAGTGTAGTAGGTAACAAATTGTTATCCATAAGCTATATCTGATGTGATATCTTATTGGTGGTGTAATTCACTCTGGATACAGCTCTGGTGTTCTTTTTCTGGTGAGGTGTAGAGATTGTGTAATATGATTGTTCTCTTGCTCAGATGTTTCACGCTATCCCATATTTTTACATCACTTCTTACTGTCCTTAATGGTTTTGGCTGTGATTAGACAGCCTGTGAGATCTGCCACTAAATTAATGCCAGATTTCCACCCTGCAAAATCAAGTTTCTATCCTGGTAGGCTGAGATGAGACACTTAAATGAAATAACACAATTTAAACTTCTAGTTATTGTGGTTTCTAGTCTCCTCTCTGAGCAGCAGCCTTCCAGGCAGCTTGTCCTAACAGATGTTGTCCTTTGCAGGTCTGTTTCTGCGTCATATGATCTTGGCATACAACAAACTTTCCTTTAGTCAAGTGTATAAACTTTACACTGCACTGCAGCAGTACTTCCAAAACGATGAGAAAAAGAGTGGGATTGATGAGAGTGATATGGAGCTGACCAACACCGAGGAGCTGGAGGGGAAAATGGAGAAAGAAGAACTTGATGGACCTTTAAGGTGATATATGAATCTTAAAGCCTTTCCCAGTTCTGAAGAGAATTGGGTTTATTTCAGATGGCTTCTGTACAAATCAGAGTAAACTTAAGCTGCGTCCAGCTCAAGGTGCTGCTCCCGTTAACCTTCCAAACTCGGGAACGTGGATCTGGGCCCTGTGCCTGCCCTGTCGCTAGCCATATCGTGACAGCTCCAGTCATCCCGTGGGTTTGTTCGAGCCTCTTCCCCGCCGGCAGAGCTGGTGGCCTCTCCTCTTCCTCAGTGCCACCGTGTGGTGATGCCTGTGAACGGCAGCGGTTCTGCTCTGTCCCCGAGAAGCTGGCAGTGCCTCCTCACAGGAATCACAGGCTGAAGGCCAGATGCTGCCCACAGTTCCCTTCTGTACTGCCCGCTGCTGAGTGTCTGCTCTGGGTGATGTGCTGAAGCTGTCAGAGGGGTCACTCCTGCTTCCAGCACGGGAAGATCGCTCACTACGGAAAAATTAACTTTAATGGTTTGGGTTTCTCTTCTCCAAGTAAAAGAATTTACATCTATTTATGTCAAAGCCAAGCAGCAAATATTGAGACATTTCACCTGCTAAAGTGATATTCCACTGGAAGAATAATCTTAGAAGCATTTTGTGTATCCATGTATTTAAAATACGCTTTCCAAACTATAAATGTATGCTCCTGCACGCTCTGCTACGGCACAAGCCCGCTCAGCTTTTGCAGCCTGGCTGTGTGCCTGAGCTACTGGCTTTCCACGGCATAAACATCTGTCTGCTCTTGCAGAACAGCTGTATTCTGGGGTGGTGTACGTGGCCAGAGTGCCAGTTCGTTTCATCGTGGCCATCTTCAGAAGAAAGAGAAAACGGAGCCATTTGAACATGTCAACCCTGAGCCTTCTATCTGCCCTTTCTCCGGGGTTTTGTGTGCATTTAGGGTAACCTTCAACCCCCAGTGACCACAGTCACTGGGAACGTTACAGCTAAACTGTGTGAAATCCCTGGGATTGCTAACTTTGATGTAGTAGATTTTACTACTCTGTTTTCTCCTTTTAGTTTCATGCTTTGAGCTCTAAATGTCTCATAAAACTTTGTTAAGTGGAGTGTCTGATGGGAAGTATTTCCTTGTATTCTGTTTCATTGCCCATGTTTCTAACCAGAGTGCTTCTTACCAGGGAAGAAGAGATATCTTGCAGCGGGCCTCTTTCCCAGAAACAAGCAGAGTATTTTCTCTCTCAGCAGGTATGTTAATTCTGAATAAAATTGAGTAAATGATCCATAGCATGAATTTCTCCTTCAGTTTTATGCACAGGGGCCGACCTGATGTTTTCAATCTGTTGATCTCTTACATGTAGTTACTCAGTATGAGCACTTGGGGCTAGAAGTGTTTTCTCTAGACATGTGCACCATCTGATGATATTTGGTTCTGAGAAGGTCCCTTCCCTTCTGACTACTCAGTTTTGCTGTCTGAAATGTGCAGCTTTGTTGATGATTTCAGCTGGTAAGTACAAAATGGAGCAGAAATACAGAAGGGCACAAATGTCACTAAGTGCACTGCACGCTTATAATAGCTTGCTAAAAAATAGAATATGTATAATGATATTTCATAGACATTTTAAAAATTCAGAGTAACTTCTCAGTTCTTTACTGTTGGGGGTTGTTGAATCCAGTAGGCTGATCGTGGTCAGGCTCCTGCAGCTCCATGACCCCCAGTGCAACCAGTGTACAGGCTGAACGTGCTGTCTGTTGTCCTGTTCCCTGCTCTGGCTGATGAGGTTGAAGGTCCATGTGCACATTCTCTCTCTTGATTCCACCAGCAACTGGGTTTATATGCTCAGTTTATCAAGTAGCCCCTGGATTGTCTTGTCTCCAGTTGCCTCCAGCAGAAGGGCACAACACACAAATGTGTTGACTCAACTGTCTCTCCATCTCTTGGCTTGGGACCTCCTGGTTAGCCTGGACTTTATCCAGTGGTCTCGTTCAAACATCTGGCCCAGTCTTGCAGCTCTTTCAATACTTGGCTCCCAAGGTGCTTATCCAGCTTTGTGCCTAGTCCAGCTTGCTGTTCACCAGTGGTCACCCACTGCCATGCACAACCTGCTCCGGTTGCTGGCACCACAGGCACACAGAGCCCTGTGATCTAGCTCCAGTTACTGGCACTTCAACCTCCATAAACACATGGAGAATAGGGCACCTGTTATCCAGGAGGAGAGTTAGAAATGGGATTGAAGGAGAAGATGAGACTGGCTGCAGTGATCCGGCGCAAGGCGTGGGGTTTAATGGCAGTGACATTCTGTTCCAGTGTGGTTTTGAGCTGGAGTGATTTCTGTAGAGTATCTTAGCACTGTGTACAACTTTTTTTCTCCTCCTAATTAGGGTATTAGGGGCAGATCGGGATGTTTAGGACGGTTCTGAAGTGTGAAGGCTTTTTAGCATTCAGTAATGCTTATTTTAGTAACCAGATTATTGAAATTTTTTTATTAATTGATCTCTGTGCCAAACGATGGATTTACTTTTATTTATTTTCCTGACTTTTTGTGTGAGAAGATGCATGTAATTCCAGTGAGTGATCTGTCGTATTCTTCAAAGAGAAACTTAGAATCCTTTTAAGTACTTTTAAACAGTCCTTTGAATAAGCTTTTCTTGTACTTGGTCTCTCTGATCTCTGGAAAGAAAATGCTACAATATGGTATAGAATAAAAGTGCCACTGATGTTCCAGCCTCACAGTAGACAGAGCTGTTACAAAATCTCCTTTAATGTTCTCTCTGAGCAGATAACAAACTGACAAGCATGTATCAAAATATATTTGTAACCCTTCAATTTGAGTTACTTATCTCACTTTCAGTTTTCAATTTTTATTCCAGGCTTCTTTATTAAAGAATGATGAAACAAAGGCTCTTACTCCAGCATCTTTACAAAAGGAATTGAACAACTTGTTAAAATTTAATCCAGACTTTGCTGAAGCAGTAAGTGTCTTTTTCTTCATCCAAAAGGGCTGTAAAGGGATTTCTTATCTCTAGGGTGGGATTATTTGGGAGTAATTTATTCCCTATTGAAATATAAGCAGATGATAAAATGGTAAGTTGCATGTAAATGTTTAGTAATTCAGCCTGAAACTCCTGAAGGTACAGAAACCCTAATTAAGCCACATCTAGCTTTATGCACAGATATAATCCTCTTATTTTTGGCATTCTTGCTGAACTAAATCTAAACCATTTCTTTTTACCCACAATTTCAGGCCTCATACTCCCACAGTTTAAAAATCAGTATTAAGTGCAGTATCTGTTGATTTTGTTTACTGATGTTCACTTTCCTTCTGGTGCTTAATAGCAATTTACACTGAAAGCAACAGACAGCTCATGCTGAGGGCTGGTTCCAGAGCTGTGCTGTGAGCATTTGCCTTGTTCCTCGACAGCTTATTCTTGAGCAAGTTCCCAGTGAACTCTTTCCTGCCTTTATCACTCTTCCTCCCAGTAGCCCTGGGCTGCGGTTGACAGGATTTCCTTGCTCCCATTTGGAGATGTATCCTTGAAAGGGCTGCCTGTAGCAGGGGCTGGACTTCACAACTCCAGAAATCCTCCTCAGTGCTCTGCTTACCCACTTTGCTGGCCACTCAGTGTTTCACAGTTACACTTGTTAGGCGACCTTCTCAGTAAGAAAATACAGAGTAATTACAAACAAAACCTTTCTTTTAATAGCTCTGTATAGTTAAAGCTGATTTTGCTTCAATTTTTTTTAGCATTATTTAAGCTACTTAAACAGTCTCAGAGTGCAAGATGTCTTCAGTTCAACACACAGCCTCCTTCATTATTTTGACCGTTTAATTCTCACTGGAGCAGAAAGCAAAAGCAATGGGGACGAAGGCTACGGGCGGAGCCTGAGATACGCTGCTCTGAATCTCGCTGCGCTGCACTGTCGCTTTGGCCATTAGTAAGTGAAGATACTGTTGGGCACAACTGAAATTCATAGAATTGTAGAATCATTCAGGTTGGAAAAGACCCTTGGGATCATCAAGTCCAACCATTAACCCTGCTCTGAAAAGTTCACCCCTAAACCATGTCCCTCAACACCACATCTAAACATCCCTTAAACACATCCAGGGATGGTGACTCAGCCCCCTCCCTGGGCAGCCTGTTCCAGTGGCTGACTACTCTTGCTGTGAAAATTGTTTCCTTACTGTCCAGTCTAAAGCTCCCCTGTTGCAGCTTGAATCCATCCCCTCTTGTTCTGTCGCTAACTACCTGTGAGAAGAGACCAGCACCAACCTCTCTAGAACATCCTTTCAGGTAGTTGTAGAGAGTGATGAGGTTTCCCCTCAGCCTCCTCTTCTTCAGACTAAACAGTCCCAGCTCTTTCAATTGCTCTTCATAAGATTTATTCTCCAGGCCCTTCACCAGCTTCGTTGCCTCCTCTGTACTCGCTCCATTTAAGTTCTCAGTTGCTACATATCCATAGCCTCAAAAAGGTCAGTGGACCCAAATGCCTGTTTTCAGCTATATTTTCAAGAAAGTGTGGTTGGTTTTCTGTTAACATTCAAATCAACGTGGAGCTGATGATCTGGAGGCAGAATACTGCTATTAATAAAGCCATCTGAGCTTTTTTTTCATTTTAAAATGCCCCAGTGGTGGGTGTTATGTTATTGATCAAGCCAGTTTAGCCATCTCCATATATGGTTCACGTTTATTGACTGCTGCCTGGATGCATCATGTGAAAGAACTGGAGATGGGAAGGACGACTGTAAAATTGAGAGCAACAACATTTCCTGCACAAGCAGACACTTAACATCGCTCCTGTTCAAAGAGTAACTTGGCACAGTGGCAGGTACAGGGTTTGAAAGCCCACTTAGGGGTTGCAGTTGCGTTTTTGTCGTGGCTTTCAGATGCCATCTTGCTTATTATCCTCAAGACTGGAATATATTGCTGAAGTGCTAGGAGGAAAAGACAGGTTTTTTTTTTTCAGCAGCCTATTAAATCAGAGTTATCTTTTGAGTGCAGTATGCATAATTTAGATCAGTATTCCTCTGTATTGTAATGCTGTATTTGAAGCACTGTGGGGATATTAATACAGTCTCTCTTTTTGTCTGCTGATAGCCAACAGGCTGAACTTGCACTTCAGGAAGCCATCCGAATTGCACAGGAGTCTAATGACCACGTTTGCTTGCAGCACTGCCTGGTAAGATGACTGTGTTGCAGGGGAGGTTGTCACTCTTGTCTGTCGGCTGAGCCTTTGCTCGGGAGGCTGTTGCAGAGCTGCTCCTTCAGTGGTACCTCCTCACACGCATCAGACATCTAAATAGGACTGTCCAGTAGCTTTGGGCAGATGGGTCACACAGCAATGAACTGTAGGGAGGTCATGTGATGATTTTTGTTGCAACTCCAGATTACTTTCTTAAACTGGGAAGAAGAGTACAGAGATCTCAGTACCAAGCTCAAAATTTAGTCTGATACCTTTTAAAGAGACAAAGTATTTCATAAACTGCCTCCTTAGTGTCTGCTGGATTCTCAAAGAGTAGTGAGCCTTCTTTTGAGCAAACAAAAAGGAGGAGGGAGTGACTTAGATTCCTCTGTATGTTTTCTCTAATTAATATTCTTGTTATAATGAATGGGCACCAATGGTATCAAACTCCTGAGACACTGGTGGTATCAAACTCCTGAGACACTGCTTTCCACAGTTACCTGTACGCTGGTGTTTCTGTGTGTTACTCTGAACCTCCAGTGCTGGCTGCTGGCTGGCCAGAGTCCCAGCAGAGCTGCACTTCAGATATATTTTGCTGTGCAGCATTTAAAAGAAGTTTCCTTAGTATCATAATAATTCTGCAGAGTGATTTGTATTCCCAGTGATTTTTTTAATTATTTTTTTGTTGTTGCATTCTGTGCATAAAAGAGAAAGTTAGAAGTGCTGCAGCCATTAGCTCTTTGCAATGAGATTTTTCACTCTTTCTGCCTTGCTAGAGCTGGTTGTACATCTTGGAGCAGAAGATATTTGATAGCTGTGTTCTGCTGGAGCACTCTGTCAACAAATCTTTACATTTTGGGTTGCCGGTAAGTCCATTTCATTTAACTTTATTCTAGGACAAACATGTGGTTTGGGGAGTGTGCAGGATAGGGTTTGGGGTTTTGTGACTGGTCTGTTCAAAATATGTAGCTGAATTTACACAAATCTATTTTAACTCTCCAAAATCCATCTGTTTCTATTATTTTTACTCTTCATATTAACAAACCAGAGTTCAGTTGCTTTAATGCCAGTGAGCTATTGCAAGGCTCACAGGTTTTCCTTCTAACTTGTTTGATTTTTAACTGGTTTTCCTTCTAACTTGTTTGTTTTTCAGGCAGACAAACTCTGTGTGGCTACTCACCTGGCCCCAAGCACCATTTCAGCCTTAGGCCTGTAGCACAATCTGCTGGTGCTCAAGGGGGGGTTCTTATGCCCTCTACTTGCCTACAACTCAATGCTGGTGCCTCTGGCAGGGCTTTGAACTCATGTTTACTTGTAGGGTTCATGTGAAATCTTGCAGTGCAGCCCTCCCCTTAGTTTTGTGCCCTGAATCTGTTGGCTGTTACCGCTGAGTTCTGTCTTCCCCAAGATCTGCAATCTCTTTGTTAAGAGATTGTTCTAAAAGGCACAGAACCTGCTGCTGGTGGGAGATGAGAGCAGACAGGGCTGCTTGGTGGGGAGAGGAAGGGGGAGGGAAGGCTCTGTGTTTTCACAGCCGTTTCAGGTACAAGTCTTGTCATCCTCTTGAAGACTTCTGTGTGGGGGAGTGGAAATTACCTCTCCCATCTAACAGAATGCCATTCACATACGTGTGGGTGTGCATAGGTGGGTATATAAAGAAATGCCTGGAGCACTGTTCCTTTGTGCTGAACAACATCACCTTGTTTTCTTTGGCTGGGTTTTTTTTTTTTTGTCCTCCTAGTTTAGAACTCTTCCTCCAGTGTAATTTGCAAAGCATGAGTGTAAAAGCATCATGTACTCTCTGGTCTTTCAATGCTGTTGGTATTTTTCCCTTCTTCTTCCCAGTACCTTGCTTCCCTGGGAATACAGTCCTTGGTTCAGCAAAGAGCTTTTGCAGGAAAGGCTGCCAACAAACTAATGGATGCCTTAAAAGATTCTGATCTGTTGCACTGGAAACACAGCTTGTCAGAGCTTATTGACATTAGTATAGCACAGAAGACTGCCATTTGGAGATTGTATGGCCGCAGGTATTTTGTTTCTTTTGAACTCTGGGGTTAGCTCACTGTACTTGTTAGCATGTAATGCATTTAGAGTTATTTATATAGGTGTAACAAGTGACTCTGTCTCCCCACTGCACTAAAACAAAGCAATCAGACTGCCATTCAGGACAGGCTGAGTGCAGTTTTTTTTCCTTCCTCTTATGTTCCTTTAAAACTCATCCTGGTGAAGAGATGGAGTTTCCATTTAGCAGTGGTAAATAGTGCATGGATTGTTCCTCTGCCCACATCGCCAGCATCTCTGTGCTCAGACTGTGTGCAGCTTTCAGAGTGTAGCACTGGATGTGCCTGCGTAGTGCAGAGTGCCTGAATGGCAGTTGTTTTACAGGTTTTCATTCACCCCCAGGCCCCTCCTTGGCTTACCAGAAAATGTAGACTATTGTCATAACAAGACCATTGATCAAAAATGGTTGTTGGTTGTTGTTTGAAAGCTTAAAGATGTTTCTCTTACACAAGCACCATGGCACTTCAACAAGCCCAGACACTGCTGAGCATGAACAGTCTGGAGGCTGTGAACGTGGGCGTTCAGCAGAATAACACGGAGTCCTTTGCCGTGGTATTGTGTCACCTGGCTGAGCTACATGCAGAGCAGGTGAGTTTTATGGCTAGTTGCACTAAATGTGAGAGGATGTGTGGGTGTTACTGACAGAGAAGGCGAGACCTGACTCTTGTTTTGTTCTGCCTTTATTGTCTGCTTTGGGGGCAAAAAAAATGCGGAGTTTTTCCTTGGCAAGTTCTTTCCCTGCAGGTTGTGTTGGAATCAGGGGAGTGATGCCTGCCTGGTGTACTTTAACCAGCGTGCTGCTTCTGTGTTCCAGGGATACTTTGCAGCAGCTTCTGAAATACTGAAACACCTGAAGGAAAGATTCCCCCCCAGCAGTCAGAATGCACAGGTAGAATATTTACCATTTAGCCTGTAAATTATGTAACTATTGTGCAATAGGATCTGAATTCCATTGCATCTGAGTTCTCTCCTCCCTATGCCTCAGGCTATACATTTGCTAATCTGACTTGGCCCTTAACCTCATGGGAAGTTGCGTGGCATAAACTTCTCTACCAAAGCATGAAAAAGATTCCTCTGTTGTCTTAAGACCGGTGAGACATTTACCTCACCACAGCCTCCTAAGAAAAAGCTGGTTAAATAGAAATCTCACTGACAAAGGAAAGTGCATCTCCTTCATGAGCACCTTCAGGAATGAAATGCTTCGTGTTGATTTGGAGTTTCAAAGTTCTGTTTAATTAGTGCTACTTATTTTGATACATTTCAATCCAGAAATAACAGGGAGAATAGGCTGGGGTTTGTGTGACTCAGGCAAACACTTTAACACATGGTTCTGTAAGGTAATATTTACACTGAAGATTCCATTAAATAGAGTTTGGTCCTTCTCTTTTTGTTACAGAACAAGTCAACTCTTTGAAAGCAGTAATAATGGTTTAAAAGAGCTTTTTTTTTTACTTAAAATGCAGTCAAATTGGCAAACTTTACTATTGTAACATTAATCCAGACCTGAGCATTTCTGTTGAGGACAGTAATTTAGTAAACCCAGTAATTGGACAGTAGAGTTAATTGTGTCTAGACATAAATATCCACAGGGGAAAAGAAAAAGTAAACTCAGAAAATGAGCAGGCACAACTTCTAAAACTTGTTGCTGGGTGTTCTTTGTTTAGCTCTGGATGCTGTTTGATCAGAAAATACAGTTTGAGAGAGCCATGAATGATGGCAGATACCATGTAGCAGATTCTCTCGTCGCAGGAATTACAGCACTTAACAGCATTGAAGGTGTATACAGGTAAGAAATCATGAATCTGCATGTGTGTCTCATGAGGATCATGAGAAAGATAACAAAAGGATTGCTGTCAGTCACGTGTGCTTACCTATTCTTCCCTTTCCAGCACTAATTCTGGTCATGTGAAATCTCTAGTGCTTATTCCATTAGAGTATGTCCTGCAGTAATAATTTCTAGTTGTTTCTCTGGACATACTAAGAGCTGGCGTAGCAGTGCTGAGGTTGGTGTTATTCTAGAGCTGTAGATCAGTTGTGAGAACACAAAATATTTCTTCAATATCTACAGTGGGAACTGTACTCAAAGCTTAGCACAAAGCAGGATTTTCTGTCATGTAGTGGAGGCTCTCAGGCCTGGTCTGAGCTTGAGTGTCTTCATCTGTGCCCTACAAAACGGAACGATGTGATTTTTCTCTCATTTTAATGGGTTCTTGTTTCTAAATGACAGTGACATGTTAAAAATAGGTAAGAGTTAAAGCTTGCTGTTTGGTGAGTATGGAAAACAACTTGCTGTCAAAAGCTACTTGTGGATTTTCAAAACACCTAAAACCACAACCAGTGCCAGCAAGCCAGAAGACCAGTGTTCAGGCTGGGGAGGACCTGATGCTTGTCCTTCTGGAATTGGACTGTCTGTGATTTCCCTGAGCTTTAAACATTCTGCTCAGTGTCTGGGTTCGGGGCATTTGTTCTTTGTACACATCCCTACTGCTGTGTATTTGTTTCTTATTTCCCTGTTCTTGCTCTTTCCCTGTTGCCTCATATCCTTGTTAGCTCAAGCCAATTTTAGCTGCTTTACCTCATGCCTGTTTCTCTCACAAATAGTGACTTGTGCTCTCTAGCTTGTGTGTCCTCCCACTTCTGCTGCCTGCTCGGCCTTCGAGTTTGGTTTTTTGTTTTCTATCTAAAACTGTTTTATGAATTCAATCCTTTCTGCCTGTGAGTTGTCCAGTTGGAGTCAGAGATGCTGCTGTACATGGGGTGTGTCCTCTTTGTTAGGTCCTATTTTACTGTGTTTTGAGTAGCAGAATTGTATCTAAAATAGAAAAATGCAGTGGGTGATGTTTGCTTTCTACTGTGGCAGAAAAGCCATTGTGCTGAAAGCCCAAAATCAGATGTCAGAGGCACACAAACTTTTGCAGAAATTGTTGATCCACTGCCAGAAAATCAAGAACACTGAGATGGTGATTAGGTAAGATTGTTTCATTTTCAGACTATTAAAAGCACTTTGCAGTGATTAGAATCAGCCATTTCAATTTATCCCTGTTCAGAGCTCACTAGGCTTCAGATTACCTGCTATGATTTGGAGATTACAAAATAAATTCACTTATTAATTTATTAATTTGGAGGAATCCTCAAAATATTGTGGAATTGAAACCTGGTCATCTTTAATACGTAAACTAAAAGGTAGCAAACTTATTTTAAAGCTCCTTGAGGACTTAAGGAAGAAGGGAACGCTGCATCCAAAATAAATAGGAAATAGAAATGTGTGTGTGTAGCTGTAGCTTTGTGACCTGCAGAGGAGTTACTGGGCTTTTTAATCTTTTGTATGTCAGTGGCATCTCCTCTTAAGGGTGTAACTGACATTTACTGAATACTCAGTAACGCAGTTCATAATAAAATCAATACCAGTGTGGATGGAATAATTGTTTGGGAAACGAGTGGATGTTTTTCCTCAAAAGGAAATGTTTGTAATTCTTTTCTCCCTGTTTTGGTCAGTGTACTCCTGTCGATAGCAGAGCTCTACTGGAGATCTTCGTGCCACACCATAGCCTTGCCTGTCCTGCTGCAGGCTCTTGCCCTCTCTCGAGAATACAGTTTACAGTACTTGGCTTCTGAAACTGTGCTCAACTTGGCTTTCTCCCAGGTACCTCTGATGTCTGGTTTCACAGGGCTGTAGGGCAATGTTTATTCTGGAGATCTGGATACTGATTATACTCCTGTGAGATTTAAGAACATGACCTTGTTGGAATTAAATTATTGATTCTGAAGAAGTATATCCTAAGTGTAAAATCTTTTGAGGAAGTTAATAAAAGCTGAGTTTCACATGATCACTAAGATCTGTAGTTATTGCATATAATAAAGGCAAGTGTAAATTGGCTCTGCCTTTATTCCTTCAGAAGTTATTTTTTATGCTGGTATTTTGGTTTTCTAGTAGCACAATTTGGCATGTGCTTGAATTAAAAATAATGCCTGTAATGGAGTTCAGTTAGATAGTTTATTCTGAGCTGGCAGAGACGTGGCTGTTGGCACTGACTGCAGGGGAGCAGCAGTGCCTAATTGTTGCAAAAAGCAGCTCAGGTCTACTAATAAGTCTAGATTTAAAAGAAGATGATGTGGAAAAAATGTTTACAATCTTGTCTGTAATGCACTGTATTATTAGAAACAGATGGGGCTTATGTTGGTCTTCTCTGAAGAAGCTGCTCTCCTCAGTGGCTTCCAGTATTAGACCAGCAAGTATTTCTCTTTCAGCTGATCCTTGGCATTCCTGAACAAGCCCTGAATATTCTGCACATGGCCATAGAACCTGTCTTGGCTCACGGAGCTGTGCTGGACAAAGGCTGTGCCATGTTCTTGGTGGCCAAATGTCAGGTGGCTTCTGCAGCTTCCTACACTCCAGAAAAGAAGATTGAAGGTAATGTGGGGAGTAATTCTCTTCCTCACTGAAGCTGTGCTCAGAAGTCAAGAAGTGCAGACTGGTGTAAATATTGGGGTCCTGCAACACAATCGCTTTTAAAAGAGTTTAAATGATAGAGCAGAGTGTGTTACCTCGTTATGGGATAGCAAAATTGATCAGGAATTAGTTGAATAACTAATGGCAGATGTGGTGTTTATAATGGAGTCTTGTTTATCTGCCTACACTCACCCGTGTTTTGCAGCAAAGGCTGGATAACAGAAACTAGCTGAAAGACCATGTTGCTAAGACACAAATTGTTTTGAAAAGCTGAGGAATTTATAATTGGGCTCCTTAGAATTGAGCTGCTTGGAGTTGTTATTGTGATATTATCTTAAATAAGCTCCACCTCAAAATGAGGAGAAACTTCTGCACTGTGAGAGTGACAGAACCTGGAACAGGCTGCCCAGAGAGGTTGTGGAGTCTCCTTCTCTGGAGACTTTCAAGCCCCGCCTGGCTCTGTTCCTGTGTGGGCTGCCCTGGGTGTTCCTGGGCTGGCAGGAGGATTGGACTCAATCTCCAGCGGTCCCTTCCAACCCCCACCATTCTATGATTCTATGCCTGTCCCCCTTTTTTCCACAGCTTTGGAATCTGCTATCCTGAATCTAAATGAAGCCCAGAGTTACTTTGCCAAAGTGGACTGCAAAGAGCAGCTCAGAGACGTTCTCTACTTCCAAGCGCGGCTGTTCCACACCCTGGGCAAGACCCAGGAAAGGAACAAATGTGCCATGTTGTTCCGGCAGTTGCACCAGGATCTGCCGGCACATGGTGTCCCCTTAATCAACTCCTTCAAGTGATACATTTAAAGATGGGATTTGTTCCTTTTCCTAGGTTTTGGGTTGGTTTTGGTGGGGTTTTTTTGTTTGTTTGGTTGGGTTTTTTTTACACAGTCATCCAAGTTTCAAAACGACTGCCAATAAATCACAATCTTCTATTGAACAAACTTGCATTTTGTTTGTAATGACTTAAGGGAAAACACAGATTTCCACCCATTTCGCTTTTATTCTGAAATTAAGAATTGAATGGGGGGAAAAAAAAGATTCTCTTGACTGCACTATAAACAAGCTGAGGGGAGTAGCACAGTCATGATGAAATAATATCTGTTCTTAGTGACATTTTTGGAATCAGTGCTGGCTTTGTGATCACTGGGTACAAAAAAAAAAAGAGTGGAAAATGTAGTTGAAGCTCTTTTGTGCTCATTGTAAGTGGTATGGAAGGGGGAGTCTCATTTAAAATGTGTCCTTGCATTTAACCTGCCTCCAGTCGCTGTTTACTCTGTGGAAACAGATGGTGCTGGCAGAAGGGGAAAAAAAAAAAAACCAACAGGATTCAGTTGGAGGTCTAACGGTGCAAAGTCCCAGCACTGTCGTTACGTGTGCCCTTGTGCAAAGAGCGGCTGGGGAAAGTAGAGGGTGCTAAACAAAAGCCTCAGCTCAGCTGGAATGTCTTTAGTGTACGTGTTCTCCCACTGTGTATGATTTACCTGCTCTGGTTTCATGGGTGAATGACTGAAGATCACATCTCAGTCAAGATCCGATACGGTGCCGCTGACTTCTAGCAATTCAATCCCTGGTTTTGGAAGAAAATTTCAGATGTCGTGTGGGATTTCAGGGCAGGTGGGGCTGCACTTTGTGAGTGTAAACCTTTTGGAGGTCAGCCTTGGGGATGGATGTCCCAGTCCTTTCACCTTGTAACTGTAAAAGCTTTAACATCATTAATGTAAACACTTGGAGATGCCTGGCTAGGAAGCGTTAAATAAAACCGTGGCATTGTTAGCAATGAGAAAGCAAGACCAGACCTCAGCCTGGCTCTGCTGGAGCCCTGCCAGGGAAGGCAGGAAGAGAGAAGCTCTAAGATGTGGTTGAAATGAGGGTAGTCCAGTGCTAGTTTACACATCCTGTTCATTAGTGTTGGCAGGTAATCAGTGCCTTGATTTTAAAAACAGTGGCTTGGTTTCTAGCAGCAGAGGGTAACCCAGCTTTGGGGGAACACTGGTTTTGGTGGCTCGTCCCCCCTCAGCTGTGTTTTAATCCATGCCAAGGGGTTCAAGCCATAAAATGCTTGGAGCTGTTTTACAGGAAGTGCACAAACCTGATTTCTAGAGTGGCTTTCAAGATCCTCATCGAAACATCAGCATTTATCCATAAGGCTCACGTGGAAGCCTGGCTCTACTCTGGGGACCTCTACGATGTTGAAGTAGTGCCTACAAATGGATCTGAAAGCAAAATGAGGAAGAGGGTTTGCACCAGCCACGGCATTTGCATCTGCTCAAGGTTGAAGCTGTTGCTTCGTGAAGATCAGAAAACTGCAGGTGAGCTCAGCACACGAATGGTGCTTGGTGGGAACCTGCTCGATAAGAAAAACCAAATAATGAACAGGGACACAGCACGGGAGATGTTTACAAAGGGCTGGTGCCAGCCAGGGGGGTTGGAGGCCATGCCCGGGCAGCAGCGTTGCTTTGGTCGTGGCTCTGCAGAGCTGCAGCCTGAGCAGGAGCTGTGCTCGGCGGTGGCGGTGGCTTGACGGTGCCTGCTGTGGCATTTCCAAACCACTGGTCCCTAAAACCCCCTTTAGGTGATGATTCCAGAAACGTTTAGTGAAGGTCCAGGGGAGCTGATGCGTGTAACCCAGGTTGGACCAATTCGACGATGACAATTGTGTGTTTGCACAAGGGCGGAGGGGAGGAACCCGCGGCCGAGCCCCGGGACGGGAGGATGTTGCGGTTGGTGTCCATCGGGGGGGGGGTGCCCGCAGCGGCGGAGGAACGGGACCAGTCGGGGCACCGCGGCTGCGAGGTGAGGCGGGGCCGCGCAGCCCGTGGCCGGAGGGGAGAAAGAAAATATTTTTAAAAAAAGAAAACCCAAACCAAACCAAAAAAACCCCACCCCAAAGAACGGCTTACAGGGTGTAGGCGGGCAGGATGCTGCTGCTGCCCGGGGGAAAACCTCCCCTTCCCCGGGGCGGAGCGGGGCCTCCCTCCCTCCTTCCATCCATCCCTCCCTCCTTCCTTCCTTCCCTCCCTCCCTCCCTCCACTCCCTCCCTGCCGCCGCCGGAGCGGAACCGAAAGCGAAGGCGGCGCCGGGCGACCGCGGTCCGGCCCCGCGGGCGGTGGGGGCTCCGGGGGCCGTTCCCTTCCCTCGGCAGAGCCGCGCGTCCCGCCAGGTCGGTGGCTGCGGGGGCGGGCGGGGGAGGCCGGGCGGGCCCGGGCGGGGGATGCGCCCGCGGCTGCGGAGACAAAGCCGCGCCCGGAGGGACCGGCGTGGGGGCGGCCGGGGCCGGGCCGGGGATGCCCTCTGAGCGGAAAACGGCATCTCCTTCAAACGGGGTTTTCCCGCGGGGCTCGCAGCCGGCCCGTGCAGGTATTTTGGCGATGGCGGGGAGCGGGGGGGAGGATCGGTGCTGTCATTTCCCCATCCCGCTTCGGAGAGCTGCGCTGTGGCCGCCCGGGCCCGGCCGGCATCCCGCTGCCGCTCGCTCTCGGCCGCCGGTGGTACCCGCTGGGCGGGCAGCATCCCGGGCTTGGCGAGGTGCCGGGGCGGCGGCGGCCCCCGCGACAGCAGGCGACCCGCAGACCCCGTGGGGCTCCTGCCCGGGGAGGTGAGGGCTCGGAGCAGGGGGACCGCGGAGAGTTAGGCCGTGGGGTTGGGAAAAGAGAAGGGATTTCTAAGGGCAAGGGGCAAGTGAGAGGCCAGGACGAGATGGAAGGGATGGAGTTGGTGGAGCAACGGTAGACAGGGGACAGGTCTCATTAGGAGAAGCCACAGGTCAGTGTGATTAAGGAGGTGGGAAACAGTCCTGTGGCCACATGCATGGCACAGAGCATCAGGAGCATGAAGGTAACAGTAAAGACCACAAGCATTTGCAGGATGACCAACAGGAAGCTGATGTGATGGAGCTGTGCCATACTATGTGGCTGTGCCATACTACAGGAGAAGAAACCATGCCTGAGGACAGGACCAGATTGTTCTCAGAGCCAGAGAGAGGATGTGTGGGCACTGGAGCTGCCTTCATGGCCCTCAACTGGCGAGGCAGCCCCTCTCCTGGAAGAAGGAGCCCTGTCCTTTTCCTGGCCCTTCTCCGTGAGCACTTAGTTTTGGGAAAAACAGCCAACAAAACCCAAGAGCTCATCCCCGAGAGCACTGTGAGGGGTGTCTGATCGACCAGTGTTGTTCTGGGGAAGGCAGCTGTTATCAGATCAGTGAGGTAATTTGGAGAAGGCTTCGCTTTCAACTCAGCCCTAATGTCTTTTAAGTGGTGTTCACAAAGTGCAGAGCCGCTCTCATTGCCTCTCCGCGGGCATCACGGACTGGAGCTGTTGTTACCAGGAGAACCAGCAGCTGCTTGGCAGCACTGGACAAGTTGATGGTGGTGCTCTTAGCTCATCCCAGCCTGTGCTCAATGCCATGTCTAGAGTTTACACTCTTGTTTTTAGATGCTCATTTAAATTGCTTAAGCATTATTAGGCAGTATTGTCAAGATTATAAAAAAAGCCTAGATAAAGATGTTTTTTGACTCTCATTGAAACCTGCCTCTGGTTTTTGTGCAGTTACAATGCCACCAGCCTGGCTTCACACTTCTTCCCCAGGTCTTTCCACCCTGCACTGAATGGGACAGGCAGCACTGGGGGCTTTTCCAGTCACCCCAAGGGCAACAAGAAGCTTTGCTGCTCAGGTATAGGAACTTGGCGTAGATGGGGGCTGGGTGCCTGTTTCCAGTATCTTGTTATTTCGGGTGTCCTCTGACTTCTAGGGAAGCTGCTGAGGGATTTTTTTCCATTAAAAGTCAGGCAGGGATGCATATGGTCTTTGTATACTACAGTGACTAATATATTTCTGGCAAGATCTGTGCTCACCCGTAGGAAAGGAAACTGTGATCGATGCTCCTGTTGCTGCAGATGACACTGCTCTTGGCACTGACACTTCCACTGCTGACAGTGACTGGGGAAAGCAAAATAGCCACTGGACTCTGCCCAGCAAGAGCTGATAACTGCCCCGTGTGCTGGCCCCAGTTAACTTTTAACTGCAGACCTTTGGTGGTAATAGAGAGAGGATCCTCTCTGAGCAAAATCCACCTCAGTTTAGGTAGTGTGTGTTCAATTTTGTTATGAACAGCTTTTTTTGCAGTGTGTGAGCTGACACACACCCACCCCCCCAGGAAGGATGGATGTAGGTGTCACTGCCAGAGCTGCCACCAAGTCTTGCTCTGTGACACCGAGCTGTGACACCGTGTCTGGCCTCACTGGAGAGAAGTGTGTTTGGGGGGGCAAGGTGAGTGCGTGGCAGCCGGTGGGAACCAGGGGCACCGACCCATCACCCACCCTGTGCCTGAGCAGAGAAGCAGCTCCAGGGAGGGCAGGACGAGCTGATGTGTCCCTGCGCTCTGGTTGAAATCTGGGCAGGCAGTGCTGGTTGCAAGGTGTTGTTCTCTGCACCCCTCAAAATCAGTCGGTATGTTCCCATCTGGAGGTGGCCACATCCCAGCAGCAACCAGGCAGGGACCAGACTCTTGCAGTATTGCTGGGGCGGCAGGAGGGGGCTGTAAAAAAAAAAAAAAAATCACCCTTGCAGGGGCTGATTTTGCTCCCATTTGTTTCCGCTGAAGCCACGTGGATGCTGAGGGAGAGGCAGAGCTGCTGCCAGGGTTTCACAGACCTCTTTTCATTTTAATATCCCTCTCCTTGCTGAATTAGATGCGAGACTGATTGCTTTGGTAATCCTTCCGCAGCCACTATGGGTTATAGATGGATTGCAGCCAAAAGCTGTGCCGATAGCTCATTCCTATACACCAGGCTGTTATATTTCCTGAGGATTTTGTGGGCATGTGCTGCTTTCTTTTACATAAGGATCTGCTGGAGTTCATACCAGAACGTGCAGCTTTTCCCCAGGCAAGGACCTTCATTGGTTAAGCCAGAGCCTCTGGGCTGCAGTTCCTCTCTTTGGGTTTATTCCCTCCATTCAAGCTCTCTTAGTTTTCCCTCTGGCTGGGAATGTGACCGTTCTCCTCCTCCTCCTCCTCAGCCTCCCCGTGTGCTTATTAAGAACCGGCTGCATTATCATTTGCAGTTGTCCCATGTCCTGTGTGACTGTGTTCAACAGTGTGTTCAACCCAATCTTGGGTTCTGTTGAGGAAGGTATCATCTCAAAGGGCAATGCCTGTAAAACTCAGTTGTAAAGCTCAGTCCCCTTGAACAAATGCAAAGGGTAAAAAAAACCCCAAACCTGCTTATTTTCCACCCTAGCTGATGTTGTGGTGTTGCTCGGATGACTTTTAGCCTGTTTACAGAGCCCGGGGAAGTCTGCTCGAATTAATCAGCCTTGATATGTTTATCCCAGTCAAGCCAATTAACTCCCAGCAGCCAGGACACGTTCAACTCTTAAGTGTGACAGAGACTTCATAACTCAATTTTACTCTGACAAAGTTTAGAGTGAACCCTTGGACATTCCGATGCGGGCGACACTTTGCGGGCAGGACGGGATGCCCAGCTGTGCCGTGCCACTGCCAGGGACCGGTGCTGCAGCCAGCAATGCTCCTGGGTTGGCTTCATCCTGGGGCCACCCTGTTGAGTTGCCTTTTTTGGTCCATCCACGGCACCCAGTGAAGGTAGAAAACACGGCGTTTGGGATCGGCTCCAGCTTCAGGGGATGGCTATTTATACGTGTCCGCTGGCAGGGTGCCCAAAGCAAGCCAGGCAAATGGCAACTGGTCTCGAGATGCACCCTTGCAGGTTCAGGATGAGTAGAGGGGGTTGCTGCCTTTTTTATTTTAATCCATTTGGGGAGTGTGTTAAAACAGTTGCTGTGGCCACCAGCAGCACCAGGGGGGCATTTTGCAGCCATGATGCCCAAGACGCAGCCCTGGCTTGGTTTGGCTGCACCTCCCAGCTCTCTTGCCCAGTAAAGCCCCAGCTGGGAGCAGATTCAGCCCCATGAAACACAGAGTTTCTGAAATAGTTTGTCCTCGTTGCTGTTCGCCAGCTTATTTATAGCTTCCACATCCCTGGCGTTTCTCTGTGCCTTGGAGCAGCAAGCAGTGCTGGGTCAGCTTTAACTCCAGGTTGATCCCACTCGGGCAAAAAAAAAAAAAGCTCCAGTTTATAGCTTGGTGTTGAAAACAGCAATTAGGCCACCGTGAAACCTCGAGGAAAGGGGAGATGATTTGATTTCTGTACTTGACCCGTAATTTCTGCTGGGCTGATGCAGAGCAGTTGTGCTGTGGGTGCATCACGGAAACTTCAATGGAAATGAGTGGAGCTAATTTTAACTGTCGGCCTCTCTGAGGTGTGGGAACCTGGCAGAAAAATGCCTCCAACCTTGTTCCTGCTTCTGGGCTGTTTGTTTTGGGATAGTTTGTTGGGGGTTTTTTTGTTTTGTTTTGTTTTGGGGTTTTTTGTTTTGTTCTTTATTTTCACTTGCTTCTGCAGCAGCTTGTTAACCTAGAAATAGCACCAGCATCATGGCAGGGAAGAGTGAGAGTTTACAACCAACCAACAACCCATCAACTGCCCTGGCTGTTGCAGGGTGCCTGGCATGTGTCAATTACACGTTTTTCTCCTTTTTTTTTTTTTTTTTAATTAATATTTAGTTATTTTATTA
>JANHGN010011493.1:32064-50351 GCA_024605025.1 Megaceryle maxima | reverse complement strand
TTTTTTTTTTTTTTTTTTTTTTTTTTTTAATGTCAGCAGATATTATTGTGGGGTATCACAGAAATCTGTGTCCACTTTTTTATTCTTTTTTTCCCCTTTAGCAATGAATGAGTTTCTTTAGCATTCATTAAGATTGCTTTCACTAGAGCTGCCTAAAATGCAAGGCATCTTATCTAAATGAGTTTCATAGCTTCTTTCCACAGGCAATAGAGAGATGCAGATACCGTATTAGGTGAATTAAAAAAAAAAAAAATTCTTTTTCCTTCTTTTTTCTTTTCTTTGCAAAGCTTTCTGGTTATTTCTATCTCTCTGTTTGGCTAGACTGTAACAAAACTAATGAAGCTCTTCTCTGTTCCCATGGCCTCTTGCAGTCCTTTCATCAACATGGCAGCTAACCTTTCATTGACAGTTAGACCTGTCTCTAAATCTTGTTAGTGGCCTCCTGTTGCCTACAATATAAAGTCTAATAATCTATTTTCCAGAGGTGTTTTTATATTCCAATCAGGTCACTGGAAATTTGACTGTGAACAGAGACAATACTGTGTTGCAGCAGCTGCTCTACTGCATTTTACCTAATGGGCATCTTTCCCCTTGCCATGGCTATTGTGCAGGCATGGTGTACTTCTGGTTCCTGTCTGTGCTGGTGTGTGGTGGTCTCTCCACTACAGTGCAGTGGTCTCCTCTGTGCAGTGCAAGAGGGAAACAGCTAAGGAAAGTTTCACTGAGGTGGCTCTTAGTAAAGCTCTGGTGGGGATGGAGGTCATAGCTCTGCATGTACTAGTGTTTTAGTCAAAGATTTAGCCTGTACTCAAGTAGCCACTGAAATCATCAGACTAGTGCATGAAAAAGCATTTAAAAAGTTAACAGTCTCTTAGGTATGCATAAGGCTTTGCATATCTTATAGGGAAGAACACTGATAATGAGATAGAAAATTATTTGAAACTGACACAAAACGAAGTGGATTGAGTACATTCTTATCAGTATATCTTAGGACAAATTAATTAAGTGACAAAATAGCAATAGAGGACTGTCTGTTACATATTAAGATTTGGCTTAAAATAATTATCACATTATAGAAACTACTTCTATTCCCACTGATGATTATGACAAAACAGCCATTAACTTACCAAGAACAAAAATTTGTCCAGGAGCAGTAAAAGTAGAAGCAGAGAATATTTTTAAAGTTAAAATGATATAACATATAATAGAAATTAATATGGGTTTAGGGAAAAAGAACAGAACTAGTAAACTGCTGCATAGTTAGGAGTGTTCCATTTGAAGCTAAATAGAAGGCTCAGGTGATGATAATAAGCCTTTCACATCTGCTTCACTAATTGGAACATGACAAGCAGCCAGACTCCACACTGGGCTACAAAAAATGTCATGCTTGCTTCAAGGGGGAATAGAAAGGCATCTGAAATCTCTGTTTTGCCATGGTCTTTCAGAGTCATCCACTGCCAGCCTGAGAAAAGAAAAATAAATAGGACAAATGTAACCAAGTCATCAGGGATATAGCTTTTTTTTTTTTTTTTGGCAATCAGCTTAACTGAAGCACCTTCTTTTGGCAGATTAGCCAGATGGAACACTGATGCTCTGCTTCTGTGTCTTGAAATAGAAGGTTAATGCCCCCAAACATGTATCATTTCGAATGCTAATGTTTGCACCTTGCAGTATAAGCAGTGTATTTCTAAGTAGTAGTTGTCAGGTGATGTGAAATTAATGTTTGTTTGGGGGTAGTTTTTTTGATTGTTCTTTGTGCCTGGTATGTAACTACATAAATTGGATGCTAGTTGAGGGCTAGGTCATGATGAAATGCATGCACACAAATATGATAATTTTGAAAATATATTTTCTCATGCTTTTATTCAACAATACTCCTCTAGATCTTAAAATTATGTTGTTTTTAAACAATTCTTACTTGTGTAATTTGCAGAATCACTCATGCAGTTCACTCTGCATCATAGTATACCACGTTCTGGAAAAGAGATTACTCTAGTGACAATGGTTGTGGCTCACTGGAAGCATAAATTGTGTGCAGTTCTACAGAATGGGGCTGGTAGGAGAGGACTAAGGTATTGGCATGTCTATGGTAGGGTCTGAGACTGGACAATTCCCAAGAATAGCAAAGTTCTTGCTTGCTGAAGAGCCAAAATGTAGGCCTTAGAACTGATGAATAAAGAATATCTGCATCATGACATAAGAACCAAATAAACTGAGAGATTGGAAGTGAACACTGGATGAAAAGATGCAGTGGGCAAAGAGAAGAGTGATTTCCAAAGCCTTCTAATGAATGAATATCACTCAGCACATCTGAGTAAAATTAATATTGAATTTAATAAACAGGAATGTGACTTAGATTCTGATGCAAATGGAGGTTTACAGATGAAGACTTGTTATATCCTGTTATCCCACAATAAGGCAACATAATAAAGAAAGCATTAGGCTTATTGTGCCACTTCATAAATATTAGACCTGCTAACAAATAGGACTTTTTTAGTTCTTTCTATAGAGACCTAAAACATCATCCTGGGATTATCCTGAGAGTTTTCAAATTTGACTTCTGCATTTTCATAGGGCATCAGGTAGAACAGCACAAGACTCAATTTACTTACTTAGCCAGTAATACCAGTTTATAATTAAAATAAGGAGCATCTTATAAAGGCAATGAAAAAGTCCTTTGGAGTTTTACAGACAACTTTAATTTTTTTTATTTGCTTGTGTCTTAAGAGAGTGAAATCTGGCATAGTTTTCTAATATGACTACCTTTATGGTTTTTTTAAGTGGAGAGGTTTTTTGAATATTGATAATAATAGTATGATTCCATAATGAAAGCAAAGATATATAACATTAGTGAAATGTATATTGATTGTGTTTCTGAGGTTAAGTAGAGGCTGAACAAGCTAAATTGTCTGGTTTTCATACAGTAGGAATACATTAAATAATTTTGTATCTACGTTATTCATATTCAAACTCAAACATACTTTGTGCTAAGTATTATTTAAACTTTGTACCAGACTTTGATTTAAATGAGTAGCAAAGTCTGGGAGAAATGTGATGCATGTAGCTTATTAAAATTCAGAAGTTCTCTTAATAGTAGGTATTGAAAATGACTGTGGCTAAAGCATGCAATATGAGTCAAATTATTATCAGATTTTAAAATGAACCTTTTTTATTTTTAGTTTAATTTTCCCTCTGTTCTTTTTTTCCAGAGAAATGTTTGAAGTTCCATATAGATGTTCACAAAGTATTTTTATAACTGAATATTTATATACTTCTTTTGTTCCAAGGAATTTAGTTAGAAACAAATTAAATAAATAGTTATAATTATACTTTCCCTGGACTTCTCATACTGAAATAGTAAAACTTGAGTGACATTGCAAATATTAAAGGATCAGTTTACTTTTGCCTTTTCTTTGTCCTTAGCTAAAATTCTGTCTTGAATTTCTTTACTCCCTCACATTCTTTGATTTTCCTGATTTATTTTGATGTCTGCATTTTTCTTACCCTGAAGGATGCTTCCATACATTAACTAAATTTTTGAGATTAAAATTAATCTGCTAGTATTAGCATACAAAAATCAACTTTACAACAATGTAAACCTGTGCATTTTAATATTGGTTAAAGGTGTTATGCTTTACCTTGCTAATAAAGGTGCTATATTTTTCATGTTAAAGAAAAAGTTAGCAATTAGAATAATATGACTTGAAATATCTACAATAGATGTTTTTCAATGTAAACAGGAAGATTCATTCAGTTTCCAGAGAACAGAAAGAGAAATATGAACCACATGTTGGTTGAAATAAATCAGAGCTACTGATTTCAGATAAATGCTTTTTAAATCAGATGTACCAGGCATTGCACCTATAAGTCTGATTATTTCTTGCATTGAAATTTAAAGCAAATACACACAGAAAAATTAACATGACAATGATGCTAAGAACTTGAAAAACTACTGAACACAGAGAATTTAAAGACTGAAACCTATCCTTCACTGACATGTTGTGATAACTTTTTCATTAACCAAATCTACTCATTGCCTTGGGACCTTAACTTTTGCCCTATCCAGAATTAGTATTAGCATGTGTGCTATGTAGAAAAATGATGACTTTGGTAATAACAGAGATTTGGACTGGCATCTGTGATACAGATTGCTCTTAAAAGTAGACAGGATGCTAGGAGGTTGAATATCTCCTATGCAAATTTTATGGAATGAAATATATTCTATTGCTACATCTGAAATATCTACCTATTATTCTAGATAATTGCAGGGTCTCCTTTTCTAGGATTTGAATGTTTTCTGCAAGTCTGCAGCTGTGAAATGTTTATGATAGACAGTATGCATATGATTAACAACAGATGAATTTTTATGGTCCAATAGACCTGCAGCTGTGACCAGAAACTTAAAAAAAATATCTACCATATGCATTAGATAGTATTCTAGGTTAAAGCACCAGTCTTGTACTGTGAATCCTACTTTAAACCACCAACATATTGAGGGGAGCCCTTACAACTACCTGAAAGGACATTGTAGAGAGGTAGGCGCTGGTCTCTTCTTGCAAGTAACTAGTGACAGAACAAGAGGGAATGTCCCTAAGCTATACCAGGGGAGGTTTAAACTGGACATTAGGAAAGTTTTTTTCACTGAAATGGTTGTTAGACATTGTAACAGGTTGCCCAGGGAGTTGGTTGAGTCATCGTCTCTGGATGTGTTTAAAAGCCATATAGATGTGGTGCTTGGGGGTATGGCTTAGTGGTGGACTTGGTAGAGTAGGGTTAATGGTTGTACTCAATGATCTTAAAGGTCTTTTCTAACATTGATGATTCTGTGAACATGGAGCAGCTTAATTCTTTATCACAAAAGACAGTTCAACAAGAATAGTATAAGTATCCACTGCTGGTGACCTCACAGCATTGTTCTTCTGCTAAGAGAGAACAGTATAAGTTCCATCCTTAAGGTTTCTGAAGTTTAAGAACTTGCTTTTGTTCAATCAGCATATGACATAGGAATTCAATCATGGTGCTATAAACTTCTAACATTGAAAGAAGCTCATTTCTGCCAAATGAACTTAGTAGAGTCATAGAAGAATAAAGTGCAGCTTTGTGCATTTTTTCTATTATCATGTGTTTAAGTTTTTTAGATAAATTAGGTTTTATTCTAATGCTGTCTTCTCATTCCCTCTGTGTTTCTATGAGATGCTTTCATTGTCCTCAGTGGCAACCTATGTGAGCTTTCCATGCCTTTTTATCACTTCTGTGAAACGTAAAAGTACTACTACATTCTTCATTTCACAATAAAAAAGGGAAGGGATTTTTCACCTGAACAATGTGTTGTACATATTCTAGAGCTGTCTCTAAATGAGTTGGACTCACTTGATTTCAGATAGATATTTGGGGGAGAATGAAGTTGTGAGAATTCAGCAGATTTCAGCAAAATAATTTAGCTTTTAACTAAAAGGATGTCTAACTTGTTACCAGTTCTCATCCTTGTTTGTGACTGTTTTAATTCTTAGTCTTGAGATAGCAATAATCTGTTATTATTAGAAATCAGTACAAATAAGATTTCACTGAAACAATCTCTTTACTAATTTTATTCCACTGACATCAAAATTCAGTGACATTAAGATGTCACTGAACAGATAATATGAATAAAAGAATATTACCTTAGAACTATTATATTTTTAATCTCTTTAAAAAGGTTGGAGCCATTATTTGGGGATATATACAATGCAACCAATGAATATTCCCACACACTGAAATTAGTAGTTAGCAAAATTTACATACAGGTTGTTAAAATATATCACTGTATGAAGATATGCCTTTATTTTTTCCCTTGAACAAAATATATATTTTTATTATTGATATAGAATTCTACTTGCATTTAAAATTGGTCATGTATTTGCTGGTTTGCTTATCTCTTTGCTTACTTTATGGTCATATTCAGCAGATTATAAACATATATTAAGGTTCAAATAGCTATCTCTTTAAAACTTACAATTTCACTTATAGAATTTAAACTCTCATCCAGACTTTTACCTCTCTACTTTCACTTTTTCATTAACTAGTGATTAAAAGCTATTACCATCTGCTGGATATTTGGTGACTGCTACAAAATAGCCTTCCAAGATGCTAAATACCAACTGCATTTGGCATTAGTTAGCACTCTTATTGCTGGTCTCTGTAGACAAGTCACGAGCAGAATGTATATGAAAATTAAACCATGTGTTGCATTAAAGCTTTTCAGTTTGAGAATGTAAGTTTGGTACGGTACAGTGAACAAACTTCCAGTTCTATCAAGTGTCGTTCTGTGACACACACTAGTAATTTTGTTTTCCAAAAATCAACAAGGAAAACTTGATTTATTCTATGCATTTTCAAATTCTGCTGAAGTCTTTTCAACTCCCATGCCCTTCAGCTTACTTGGGGCAGATTTTAAGTAGTATGTACATGTGTAGCTTTTTAACTACACCAGGAATTTTTTTTTTTTTTTTTTTTTGAGTCTGCAGTAAATGTAGGTATACTTTTAAGGAGTTGGCCACTAATTTGTGTCTAAGCTGAATGTCACAATGGGACTATTATAATTATATATTGTATTATTAGCATAATGGAAACATCCATAACTGTATGGTAGGAGATGGTCAAAATACTTAGTAGTACAGTAATTATTAATGTCTCTTGATGCGTAAAGAAACAGAAGAAACACTGTCTTTAAAGTTCGTTATATTAATTAAGGAAACATCCCAAATATAAAGAATCATGATAGTTAGTATGGCTAAAGAAAATGGCTTATTTATTATTATTTAGGGCTATATATTATTGAAGGTAAAAATATTAGGAGATCATAGGAGGCTGAACAGTAACATCTTATGTCCTTGTATGGACAAGAATTTTTCCTGTCAGAGTAAAGGGGATGTTTGTGTGTCTGCAATGAGATACTGGATGAGTTACCACTTGAGATTTTAATTCAGTTTGCTAAGACATAATGCTGTTATGTATCTGTGAAAACCAGTTTTGGCCTACATTCAGAAATATTGCCTATTGATCTCTCCCAGTCACAAGTGTTCATATACTTACCAGGTGAACCATAAGTAATTTTGCATTTCCCATGTACCATATCTGATTGTGTTGGCAGAGGTGATCATCTGCTCTGAATAGTGTAGGACATACTCTGTTTATTCATGAACATGTGGGCAACACCTGCCTCACTTCGGACTAGATTAGCTCCTTACTTATTTCTATTAGTGGAGCAACACTGAAGTCCATAGAGCTCTATTTATTTACACCTCTTCAAGGACTGATCTCATATTTTCAACCAAGTACTATAAGAAAACCTCATATTTTTGTTTGTGTTGACTTAGGATTTCCACTATGAATAATATTATCCCAAAACAAGAAACCAATTCTTTAAGTATTCTTTCATGTGCAATTTCTTCCAGTTATTGTTTACATTTTGAAAATGTAAATGGTAAATGCTAGCAGCAACATTGGATGGAACTGACTTTCTCACTGGCTTAGTTTGCATTCAGATTCTGGAGGAATCAAATTAAATTTGCAAAAGCAGCAGCAGCCCTGGATTCCATTTGATCATCCTTTATTTATTAGCACTGTGAATATGACAGGAAGCACACTTTACTGAACAAAGATAAAGTAACTGCAGACAATTACATATGTCTCAGCTAAGCTGCAATGTAACAGAAAACTTGTGACGTGCCTCAGCCTGAGCTGTGCATGTACATTGCAGATCACTGGGACACTCCCTGCTGACGCAGTGTGTTGTACTGTGTTGCAGCAAATTACTGTCTTGTCTCTGCTGCATCACAGAAGCTGCTAAAATAGCAGGAACCTTGCTGCTGCTCTCAGATACATGACTGCACAGAAGAACATTAGCCTACAAGCCAAGAATGTTCTTAGAAATGTTACTCTACAAAACAGGAAAAAAAGATTGTCATATTAGTGAAAGGGAGTGTTCTTGTATGAGATTTTTGGGCTTTCTTTTTCCCCTCTGCCATTATGGCCTTTAATTTAGTCTTTTCTCAAAACCTCCATTTGTATGAAAAAAATGCTAGGTAGCAGAAAAGGGAAAAGTGGAACAGTATTAATTAAATGAATGTCACAAATTTCATGACAAGATGTTTCACAGCTACCTAAGAATTAAACACTCATAAAAAGTGGACCAAAGTAACTTTCAAGTGATTATTTTACTTGTGAAAATGGATGAAAAAGTATTTTGAGTTTACTTTCCATTTGACACATTGGAAGAACACTTTTGTTGGTACATTAGCATTACAGACCTCATTCATAAGCTGAAGTGCAATGGAAATAGTTTAGGCAAAAATAGTATATTTTAGGCAGTACTCTTTTTTTTTTTTTTCTGATTTCATTCTGTGATCTATCAAACTACAGTTTTTGTTCTCTTGCATGGTAAAACTGGTTTGAAAGAATAAAAAGACCAGTGATTCAATAGATTTTCCATTTTCTGGTCAGTATTTTATTTATTTAATGCATTATTTTGCTTAAAAGAATACCAATAATATTTGCACAAGATCCTTAGTTTAAAACAGCACAAAGGAATAAAGGACTTGATTTCTGGACCAGTTTCTACAGACTTACATGCATTACAATGTCATCAAGCTGTGTTTAATTAATTTTAAATTAAATTTCATTCTGTTTACCATTCTACAATAAACACCTGCTAGTAGCCTTTATAATATTAAAAAGAGTTAGAGCATCGGTATTTCTATAGATGTCATAGTGTGTGCTTTCACAGATGTGCCTTTTTGGTTCATTATTTTAAATTGCATGCATTGACTGTATGGAGGGGGAAAAGATCAAAAGGAATTGCTTCCATTTAAGCAATTGAGAATTGTGTGCAATTTCTATTAGTCATGAATATTTTAAGAAAACAAATACTTCTTCCACAAATAATCAGAATGAGGGAAGTAACTTAAGTGTGTGAAAGAACTGCTCTCTGAACCATGTTCAAATGCTTCTGGCCTCTCATTAAAATTATCCCCTACGGAAATGTTCCTCAAATCCTTAACAACTTCAGAAGTCAATACTCTCAAAGTATTAAAGTAATTCTTTTAAGGGCTTATGATGGGTTTCCTATTTTTATAGCTAAGAACTGATATTATAGCCCACTGATGGAAAAAGCCCCACAGGTTACCAAAGACTGACAATGGCATTGTTTATTTTTATACAATATAACAGAGTTTTATTTTCAACAGTTTGATTACAGTGCAACACATATCAAAATGTATAATCCAGAAGCCATTATCTCAGGCTCATTTAATTAAAGAATAAAAGGAAAAGCATACATGTAAACAGTAGGAAAATACTCAGAGTACATGCAAGGCCAAGATTTTGAAAGAAAATGTAGAATGTGGAACTCGAAGCATACATCTGAATCTGAAGAGCCAGTAAATGTGTTTTCATTGTAAGACTTTTTTTTTTTTTTTTTCCTATTAATTGCTATGAATTTGGTACAGAGGGAGAATCTGGCAAAAGGCTATATAAAAACAATGCTACTTTTTGGCCTGTTTGTAAAGCTTCAGGGTGACTGTTTCTTTTTCTTCTTTTAATTCCAACAGGAGAAAGTAGAGTAGAAATGATGAAAACTATCAGCTTCAGGTTCAGATTATCTTCTAGTTTCAATTGATAAAACATTCCTGGTTTATGTTTTTCTATGAGATGCAGTTCCTATTTTGTACTCTTGTGGAAGTGTTAGGTTTGAGCTTTCAAGGAATTTGGAATGTAGGTGCGTGCAGTTGTATAAGGCAGACTTCTCTCAAACATGACTCAATTTGAATACATCAATGAAACTGTGAAAGTTTCTTTAGTTACAGTAAATGCTTATTTAGTCACAATGGTAAATATGGGAAATACTGCAAAAGCAGCAGGATAAATCAAAGTATAAGCACTGTGATAAACCAGCTACGCTGAAAAAGATTCCAGGGCTGTTGTCTCTGTAAAACTATTTTCCATTTGAAGCTGGCAAATAACTTAGGCAACGCTAGAATTAATTTATATTTTACTCTGGCAAAATGCAGACGAAAAATAGAAGGCTGATTAAAGAAATGTGATGCTTACATTGAAAAAAAAAAAAAAATCTAAAAAGATTCATCATACCAGAGAGAACTCCTCACTGGGACACCAGTAGCATATTTCCCTATTTTCATGTAAGATCTGGCATGCATCTGAACACTCAACATAAGTATCAAAAATGAGATTTTAAAAAGTTGTAATAGGAACTGTTATTTTCTTCATGATACTATTCTTAGCTGTTCACAGAGAAAAAAAAGATAAATATTCTTCAGGATCACAGTAAAAGAAGTTTCATCTTGATGGCTGAAAAAGTCACCTTCAACACTGGTTATAGTAAAAATAGATAACTTTGAAAGTGATACTGTTTTGGGTTAGCACTATGAAAATATGTCAATGATGAAGCTTGTGTCATCTGTAATTAGATTAATTACTGATTTCTTTATTGCCTTGGGCGATTAACGAAGGACTGTTTAGGGTGTTGTTCCCATGCTAACAATTTAGGGTCCCTTATCAAAAAAGTGAGATCTATTAAACAAGTGGCTGAAACTCCCATTCTTAACTTTTTAAGTGAGAGAAATGCAAATATATCATTTGGGCTTGTCCAAGGAGCAAGAATTTCAGTCAGAGGTAAAACTGGTGGCAAACAGTCAGATCTGTGCATTTTGTAAAGTAGAAATTTCCACAGCTGAGTTTGAATAAAAAGGAACAAAAAGGTGAAGCTACCTGAGGAACTGGCAACAGCCTTGGGGAGTAAAGATTATTAAAGTAAGATTTTAACAGATGGGTTTGGGAACAGGCTATGACTTTTAAAATTTATTTTACTGACCTGGAGTGAACTGTTTTTAGGATAAAATCAGGCAAAAATTACACTTGTGTGTAGAATCAGATTGGCTCAGCTCCAGGTTTTACTTCCTAAAACACAAACATTTGCCACTGACTGACCAGTGATCAGATTGGTCAACTAATTGATCAAGCTGCCTCAGATGAGGCACAGATAGATAGACAAATGTGGAATGACTAGCTGGGGAGCATATCTGCAGGAAGGAACCTGAGGAAACTGATAGACAGCAAACTGAGTATGAATCTGTAGCATGCCCTTGAGGTGATGAAGACTTCATGAACAAATGCATAGCAATGGCTCCAGAGAGGTTATTATTCCCTGTGACCTGACCACCTTTGGAATATGTTGTGTTTCAGCTATTGCATCAGAAGGGAGAGATTGCAAACTGGGGAGAAACCAGTGGAGGACCAACAAGATGATTAGGGAACTGGAGCTTATCACATAAAAGGAGAAACAAAGAGAAGTGCGTATGCTAAGCCTGGAGATGCAGTAGTCTTCTGCTTCCTGAAAGGAAATTACAGAAAAGATGGGGCAAGATCCTTGCCAGAGCTGCACAGAAAAAGACCAAGAGGTAATGGACACAGTGTTAAAGGAAAGGAATTTGCAGTTACAGGACAGGGAAGGAAGCTTCACTAGAATCGGGGTTAAACCTCATAAAAGGTTGCTTAAAGAGACTGGGCAATGGCTGTCTTCAGAGGTTTTCAGAGCTTGTCTGGAGAAGTCCTTGAGCAGCCTGCTCTATGCTTGAAGATATCCAAGGGTTTTGAACAGGCTATTGGACTAAGATTAATTTCTAACATAGATTTGTCTGTGATTCTGTGATCTCACTGGGAATACACTGATCTTTTAAAAAATAAAGGCAGCATAGGAGGGATAGAAGCTACAGAATAACACCTGGTGTTTTGAGGGAGAGTTTTTAACCTAAATATTATTGGGAAATGACTCTTCTCTTTCACCTCTAGTACTGAAAAGAGTTACCTTCTCTTTCATTTGTGCTGTGTTCAGAGTAGCAGGACTTTGTACGTGACTTTTAGATAAATAGGATTACAACAACAACAAAATCTACAAAGAAAACCAGTGGGCTTGAGCACCATTTTCTCTCATAGCTGAATTCAATTTATCTGGCTTGACTTTTGGTCAACTACTTATTACCAGAAGGAATAACAATACCAGTACTGTGACATTGCAGTGCTGGAAAACATGAAACAGTAACAGTAACAAAGTGACCATGTAGTGCTGTTTTATTGAAACCCTGAAAATGTATAAATCCGTTCTGTTTACTTGAGATTGTCAAGTCATGAAAGCAGTTCTTGAGGATAAATCTGTTTCCAGAAGCAGACAATGACCAGGTACTGAAACATAATGAAAATGTCTGAAAGAAAGTGTGGTCATGAGATGGCAATATTCACCCTAGCATCAGATTTGGAGCAGTGCTAACCACCAAAATAAAAAGAAAACCTCTGGTGTATACTGTGGACATATAAAAATATCTTCTCAGCTACATGGTGATTCACGTACAACTTTAATTCTTTTAAAATGTCCTGGTGTTACTGTGTATGAGTATCAGAGGCAGAATTATTCTGAGTTTTGAAAGTATCTTCTCACTCAGAAAATAACATATGACTATATTCATGTCAAGGAGTGTAATGAGAAAAGAAAATTGTATAAAATTAATTCATCTTGTGACAAAGATTATAATAGAAGTGGAGATTAACTCTGGAATAAAATAGTCTGGTCTTTAATTCTCTACTTACATGTCTTAAAATAGATGTGTGCAATCCAGAGATTCAGCTTTAATGCTTGCATTTCCACTTCCTTGAATTTGTATGTGATTCTGACTTCTGGGAAAGTATGTAACCAACAAAGGGTTACCATAAAAACTCTTCTTCAAGTTATATCATTTCATAACTACTTCTGAGGCAGCTGTGATCCAAATATGCTTAAAAAATGTTTAAAGTATTATTCCCCTTTCAAGCAATGGCTATTATCAGTGCAATGTTAAAAATTCAAAGCTAGATCAAGCATCAAACCCAAATTTGCACTGACAAAAAAAAAAAAAGAAATTGCTTGTAATTTTTTCAATAGTTCTACTATGGTCTACTGGTTTTACATTATTTATATAATTTATAAAGGTAATAAAAATAAATTGATACAAATAAAACTTGTGTAAAATTGAATATGCTTTTCATGTTATAGCTACATCATTTTATACATCAGAAGGCTTTTCTAAATTATAATGTGGTAAATTGGTACTAGCCAGTTTCAAGACTCATCTGAAATACAAATTACTTAAGTTTTGATATTTTAAGGATATTTCTGTAACACACAGCAAAATTTGAAACAACAAATCCTAAAGTTCACAAAAAATACAAACAAGTTATAAACTAATCAGATCATTTCTCTTTAATTTTACAATTTTTATATCTGGTTATCTGTTTCATGGTGCTTACAAGACTCCAGTGGCCATGACCCTTGAGGCTTAATGGGCTAGTTCTAGTTAACTCTGCGTGTATCACATTTTGTGACATACTTGCTTTTAATACAAACATCCTCCAATTACTATCCTACTAGTGCCAATTACTATCCTACTTGTGCCATAATAGCAGTATAGTAGATCACCAACAGGAGCATCTATCTCCAGAGAATATCATCCAGATCTTCTTTGAAAATATGTTTGGGTTTAGTATTGACAGAAAATCTGGGCTTCAGGGAACACCATAGATCTGTCAAAACCCCTAAGGGTGTAGATACAGCACTGATTTTTATAATTATTGGATTAGAAAAAAATGTTTCAGATGTAAGATGTGAAAAAATAAAAAATCTTGCAGTGTTTAAAGGAAAAAAAAATGCCCAAATAATTCAATACTAATTTGCTTTTCCTAATATCTGAAAGGCTTAATGTTTGTAGTCTCCATGCGTATATTCTAATGACTTAAATATTCCAAACCACAAGAATGTATGAAAAAGGTTAAGAGGAGAAAAATAGTCTGACTTTATCCTTTGGTCCAAATTTACACTAAATGGAAAACTCAGAAGATTATATTGCTTGCTGTGTATCAGATACACCTGATATAAAACAAGCTACAGAAATTATTAATGTGCTAAATAATGAGGTTTTAAAACAAAATTACTTCACTTAGTATCAGCTTTTGAAATATAGAAACCCCCTTTAATCACAAAGATTTGGGTTTTAATAAAAATAGTCACAGGTGTGAGTTCATGCTGTGAAGTATTATATTATCTACAAACATCATTCTGGAAACTAAGGTTTTTTTTGCATTGTACTAATTTCAGTTATAATTTTTTTTTTTTTTTAATATATTGTTGCAACATTTTATGAGGTTTAAATAAGTTCTTTCTGAAACAAATGAAAGGAGATGAAGGAAGATAGAAAAAAGCAATATACTTTTGATAGCAACTGTGTATCATTCATATTTTCTGACATTTCTTTATCCCACCAATACATTTATTTGATGAAATTGTAATGACTTCCTGATTAATAATTTTGTTTTAAACTAATTTTCTTCATGCCAGTGACTGCATTCTTTTGCATTTGTATTTTTCTTTATAAAAGTCAAAAAGCTCTAGAACAAACATTGGAAGCCTCTGCTGCACTGTCACCTATAGGTGGGTTGGCCATAAATCCCACTGAGATACAAAAGGAAGTCAGACTACAGAGCAACAGCTGCTACTGTAAGCAGACCATCCATCTCTTAAGACACCTCATTTCCACAGCCTCTTTTCAAGAACACTTACTAGAAAGGGACTGGCTACAACAACCCATGTGAAGAGCAATAGACTTCACTTTTCTTAGCAACAGTTAACAGCAAAAAAATAATATTTTAAATATATATTTTCCAGATCTGACTGGGTGGGAGTCTGTAAAGGACAGAAAATGAGACAATAACTGAAGTTTAATCTACACAAAAAAATATTCTTTCATATGAGACCCTGGATCCTGTGATTGTTTTAAGGAGAGGAGTAAGGAACATTTTAACTCATCCCATGTGCCAAGAAAAGCAGCATAAGGTACATTCATAATTAAAAAAAAAAAAAAAAAAGCCTAAATGAAATATCCTACTCTTCAGCAGATGCATGTAAATATACTATAAAATAATGCTAAACTCTGTGGGAGTAGGAAGGCAATACAAAAGCTGCCACCTTCAGTCTGTGAAGCTGAAAGCAGAAATGCTGCTGTAAAACCAAAATGACAGAGCTCTAGGCACTTTATTCACTATGGAGACAACACCTTGAAGCTCAAGAAGGAAAGCTTGATGTGTAGCAGGTATCTTGTGAGGATATTTCTCACAGGATATTTCTTCACCTAGACATCAGTTGTACTGCGGAAAAGTATGGAAGACTGAAATGATGCACAAAGTTAATGCTTTGCCATTTAAAGATCAGTAAAGTCACTGCAAAGAAGCTGGGCAGCCTCGCATTGCTCTGATGGACAGGGCAAGGAAAAAGGAACCTGCTGGACTTAGTGTCCCCACTTCCCTGTAGCCAGGGCTCCCTGAGAGCTTTGTGCTCAAGGTTGTGAAGCTCTGGTGTAATACACTAGGCATATAACAAAATGAATGCAAATGAGGACGAAAGAAGGAGCTTGCTTTATTTGGTATTCTCTTTTCCTCATAAAGTGTGAATAACATCTATACCTATGGATTTTGTCATTAAAAACCTCACTGAGATGGGCCCGAAATTTCTTCTGTCCTTTTTATAACAATATTTGAATCGCTGGGAGGTGAGTGCTCTTTCTTGGAAGAAAATCAGTCAGGTGGAACATTCTAGGCAGAAACTTTTCTTTGAGAGAGAGAGAGAGACAGTTTCTTTAAGGACAGGACTATTTCTTTAGTATAATATATTCCCTTTTTTAATGCCAGTGACTCTCTTGAATCTTTATCAAAGTCAGAGGACATCACATCCTCATATCTGACTGGTATTTAATCCCCTAAAGGAGAGGCCTTTAATATTTAAATTATATTGATGTACCATTTTTTTTTTTTTTCTTACCACCTTTATTAGCCAATAGTTCTTCCCAATTCAAGCTGAAGATTTGGGGGATTCGCTTTTATTTTAATAATCTTTTAATAACTATCCAGAAAAAAACGCTCCACACTGAAACAGTTTCTATTTATAAGCACCTCTGTGAACCTGACAAGAGATCTTCCTCTAATAACACTGGTTTTGTAATGTTTTTTGTTCTTTCTATGATTCCAGTAACAAGAAAGAAAGAAAGAAAGAAAGCAAGCAAGCACAAAATATTGTTCACTTTCTGAGGGTCACTGCCAATAGCCAGACAACCCTAGAAACAGCTTGACAGTTTTTCTGAAAAGGTTCTGGGAGTGTACAATAATATTCAATATTAAAAGTGTATTTATAACACATTTTGTAACATATGGTGTGCTAGAAAGATCGTTTGGGTATCCTCGTCTACAGCAGAAAAATAGTATTTTTACTATGAAATATCAAGATATGGCTACTGAGGCTGTCAGTTTTCTCTGTGTTTTTATTTCAAACAAGAAGGTCAAAATGTAGCCTGGGAGATGGCTTGCAGTTTCTTAAGTGTCTATCCTTCTGTCCATATGGTCCAAAGGCAACCCCTTTCCCAGTATGAGGTTGTTAATGACTTTTTCTGCAGATAAATACATTTTCCTATATTACATACAATGAAATGCCAGGAAAAGATTTAGATTCTTATGAACAGGATGAAAAAATGTTTGAATCCTATACTGGAATACAAAGTACAAAATTATAAGGTGTGATTTTGTGTTTTTATAGCTATAATGGTCAGATGGATAATCCAGCATACCTGGAGCATCTTTAGCACCATCCTTCAAGAAAAATTTATTTAATCTGGTTTCCTAATTACCCAGAGTGATTCCTTACAAAGCTTGCTGTAACCTATTCTTTGGCCAATCAAAATGCTTGGGTTTGGTTTGTTGTGATTTGGTTGTTTTGTTTGTTTGTTTGAATTTTTATTATTATTATTGTTATGTTATTTATACTCTTGGAGTAGATAAACTTTCATATTTATCAGTTGTAACTTTATCTGTTATGCTAGGTTTGTCTCTTTCCTCTGTAATATGAATATGAATTCTGCATTTGCATTTATCTTAAAGTCTTTTCTTCCAGTTTTAGTTTCACCTGTGACTGTGTATCAGGTTGGGGTTTTTTTATGAATTCTGATTCTAAATCTTTATTCTCCAGTTCTTGGTCCTGAGAATTACCTCCATCAGTATTCTTGTCCTCTAACCTCCATTTAAATTTCCCACCTCTCTTGTTCAAGGCAGGCCAGCTTTCTCCTTGATTGTACTTGGATGTCTATTGACCTGTTCCCTGCAAAGTCTTTTTTCAGATTCAAATTCTTCTTGTTCCTCCTGTCTAGCTTAGACTGAAAGTGATCACCAACAGCTTCCTCTGCTATTCCCTGATCTGTACTTTGCTTCTCAATAAACACTTAGTCATGAACTATTTGAATACCTTTTTCTCAGTGTCAGCTATGAATCCATCCTTAACTCCAGTGACACTTCCTTGTCAGCAATATCAATTAGAGAACCATCTTTAATTTGTTCTTCTTTATCTGTCCCAAAGTTGCAAGGCTCAGGCAGTTCAGACAAGGGCTTAAGAAATGCTTGGTATTATAAATTGAAGTGAATAAATATGCTAAATACATCCAGAGATTCCCTGGCAAAGAAACCTCCAGCAACTGCTCTCATACATGAAATGTTATAGTGCTGCTTCACTGGGATGATTTCTATGATTATTTTTCTTTGGAAAGTACTACACTAATGTGAGAAACAAAGTCAGAATGGTACATATATGCACAAAAGTTCCATCTTGCAAACATAGTACAAATGTATCTATATATATATTCTTTGGTTAAGATGTGACATGGTAAGACTTCAGGACATGGTTTAGTGGTCATGATAATGTTGGGTAGATATGTTGGACTTGATTATCTCAGAGGTCTTTTCCAACCTTAATGATACTGTGATTCTATAACTGCCTCACAGCTGTCCAACAGGAAACACAAGAGATCCACAAAACCTTTGTATTCAGATTTGAAACTTATTCATGGAGCACTTTAAATAATGAGATGCTTTTTCTTGTCAGTTTTAGTTAGGCTAAACATTCTGTTTGTCTTCATATTTCCATGATTTTGTAAAATATAGATGTTGTCAACATCTAGAGAGGAACTAATCATCATTGCTTCTTTTATGTCTTAATGATGATTACCTTTTGCTATTAATTTGTTATAATTTTAACTTAAATATAAGTTTCTGAATAATTCAGATGCTACATAAACCAGATAGTGTGCAATTCCTTCCTCTTCCTGGGAAGGAATATGTGCGTTATTGTTTCATGCAAGTCTCTTTGATGAAACTTTTACATAGAAAGTATTAAT
>JANHGN010011493.1:1522-27739 GCA_024605025.1 Megaceryle maxima | reverse complement strand
TGGGAGGTGCCCCTGCCATTGGCAGGGGGGTTGGAACAAGATGATCTTTAAGGTCCTTTCCAACCCTGATGAATTTATGATTCTATGATTCTATATACAAAGCCAGTATTGAATCCAACTCCCCTCTGAATGCAGTTATGTCACCGTCACCACTGATGCTGTGGAGCAGGCACCAGGAGAGTCCCAGACTTGGCCCAGTGGGAGACAGGAGCTGTGTTCAGGAGCTGGATCCTGGTACAGGATTCAGTAATACAGACAGATCAGGTTCAAAGGCAGAATGGACAGATTCTTTCTGTGATGTTGGCCATTGAAGAAGCAAGGAAGAAGTCAGAATAGCCGAGCAGAGCAGAACAGGAGATTGACCCTGCTCATCCCTCAGCTTTATACGGAATATGGCATATATGGGATGGAATACCTTGTTGGTCAGTTTGGGGTCACCTGACCTGTCCATTCCTCCCCGCAGGTGTGGCCTTTTACTTTCTGCACCCCCCAAAGTGATCCACAAGATCCAGCAATGGCCTTGGTCTGCAGTTAGTTAGAAGAACTGAGGTGAAAGTAAAATCACTGAACAGAATTAATGCTGTTCTCAGTCAATCCAGGACATTGGCTCACATGTTTCAGACAAAATTTTTAATATTATTATCACTATGCTACAGTTTACAGTTTCAAACATAAGTTGTATTTTTTCAGGTCTGTCTTTCTCTGTTGAATCTGTGAAGCTGTCTTTCTGCTTCATTGTTGCTCTCCATGGAATGCAGGGGTTCAGACATCTGTCTTAGTAGGTGAATCAATGCACTTCCCCCCCTGCTCCTATATCACTGACCTTGGTGTTCATATAGTTGTCTCTCTCATGTCCTGCTCCTCTTCTAAACAAAAGATCTCACTCAACAGGTTATTCCCCTCTAAATGTATTTTTGCAGAGGTACTTCCACTCTGGTTCTGCTCTGCTCAACTCTCGTTCCTCTCTTTTCCAAAGAGAGCCTTTTGCTGGCTCTCTTTGCCAGCTCAGCTTGGCTTGGGTCCTGTTCTGGTTTCTTCCTCGTAGCATCCGTGGAGGACTCTGTCTGTTCTGACTCTGTCTGTTCTGCCTTCAGTCTGTGTGTTCTGCCTTCAATCTGTCTGTCTTCAGTCTGTGTGTTCCTGAATCCAGCACCAGAATCCAGCTCCTGAACACAGCTCCCATCTGCCATTTGGCCCAGTCTGGGACTCTCCTGGTGCCTGCTCCACAGCATCAGTGGTGATGGTGACATAATTACCATCACGAGGGTTGAGTTCAATACTGGTTTTGTATATATTTGTATCTATTCCATTTTATTATTATCGTTATTTTCATTGTCATTCAAGCTGTTCTGGTTTCCTTTTCTAATCACTCAGTCTCTCTCCTTTATTCCCTTTCTCTTCCCTTCTGGGGAGGGAGGTTAACAGAGAATGTCTAAGGGGCCGCCCTGATCCTAAACCATGTCAGCAGCACAGTTACCTACTCAAAACCCACCTCCTTTCCTTTCTTATTTTTAAACATGTTGTTATATGGCATGAAATATCTCTTTATTCAGCTGAGGTCAGCTGTGCTGCCTGTGTTTCCTCCCAACTTCTTGCGCACCTCCAGCCTACTTGTTAGTGGAGGCAGAGAGAGAAACAGAGAAAAAACTTGATGCTGTACAACCACTGCTCAGCAATATGTAAAACACTGCTGCAATATCAACACTGTTTGGTCACAAATTCATAACATAGCAACATATGGATCTCTATGAAGAAAGTTAACTCCATCCCAAACAGATGGAGGACAACCCCCTTTCTCAGAATATCTGAAAATTGTGGCACTGAGCACCAGTTCTGGGGGAAAAAAATAATATATATATTCTTCAAGTATTCCTTAATTTCTCTCAGTCTGGGAATAGAAAAAAAACAAAAAAGAAAAAAAGGTTGTTGTCTTCATATGGTCTTTCACTGAGTTAATTTTCTTTTCACAAAGCAAAAGCAGTAAGTTTTACAAATTGTAGTCTTGGGGTTTGCTTCTTTAGTGCAAGAAAAAACCCCACACAGCAGACTAATAGCAAAATGTAGACTTCCCTACTTAAAATCTCCTCTATACCAAAGTAAAGGTATAACCTGTACATTAGCAATTAGGAAAAACACGAATGCAATCATGATGAAGAATTGTTCACCAATAAAAAGTTCTCTCACTTTTGTTTTGGTCTGACATATTCAAATGAGAGAAGTTTAAAGTATTTGCATGAAAGACATCTAATCTTTACTCTCAAGGTTAAATCACTATTTCCTTACTGGGTTGTGTATAAAGCACCTAATATAGACATCTGAAACATTCACATATAATAAAGCTCAACAACAAAAGAAATTGTGTAAAGATAGTGAGCCAAGTCTTGTTTTGCTCATGCTTCCTTTCTCCAAATCTTCCTGTAGCTTATTTACTGCTTGCAGAACAAGGTTGTTCTTGAGCATCAGAACAGATAGCAAAGTGCGATTTAGTGGACCAATGGTCATAGATAATTTTGAGTACTTGACCTTCAGCTGACGCTCCAGAGTATTCATCACCTGTAGTTCTTTTGCTCTCTCTTCAGCCCTTTGATATCTCTCTTTCCCAGTGTGGATGTTTTGGATGTCCAGGATGTGTCTGATGGTACTACATGCCTGCGTGGAGATTTACGAGTAATAACCATCATGTTATTGCTAATGTGAAGGTCTATGCTGGGCCTCAAAAGACTCGTACAGTTCTACTGTGTGTGAAGTTCATGCATAGAAATCCTATGCCACAGTTTATTCTAATGAAGCAGAATCAGTAACTGGAATCAGTCATGGACAGTGATATGTTAATCTTATGAAAAAAAAAAAACACAACAACCTATTACACCAGAGATATGCAACATTTCTTGGAAGAAAGGTGATATAGGTTGTCAGGGAAACAGTTCAGGTCTGTATGCTAGGGCTTCTCCATGTAAGACAAACACATGTACCCATTGTATGCGAGTCCTGACAGAAGATTTAAAAAAAGCACAGTATAAATGACATTATTTAATGTGTGCATGAATACTGAATTCCATGTTGAAAATTTAAATAGAAATGTGTTTTTTTGTAACATTACTTTTCTATTAATAACCATATATTAAAATATCCATATTTAAATACGTATTTATCTTTTAAATGTTTCCATTATCAAACCTATAATGTTTGAATAGCAATATTCTAAATAAATTTTTATAAACAAATACAAACTACGAAACTTGAAAGAAAAATTGGTCTTTTAACATGATCTTTTGTGACCAATTTTTTTTTCTGATTGCTAATCAGATTTTCTAATCATCTAAGCTCTGATTTCAAAAAGTACTTAAAGAATAATACATGTTCATTAAAAATCAGGTCTGTCTTCTAGAGATATTATAATGTATTAGGAGTCCATTGTGAGCCAGGAGTATTTAATTCTATGTAGTTCTAGTGTAGTTCTCATAAGAGATACACAAGGGCATGTGTTAAACAGAGACAATCAATCAAAGTTTACAAGTAATATACAAGGGGTTGAACATACTGTTTATAGCAATATATGCAATTACTGCTGGGGTGTGTGGTACATGTGCTTGGAAGATTTGATGTCTTAGAGCCATACTTGAACCTTTTTTTCTTAAGAGACTGTGCAAATATAATGGCCATCTCTTAATTGCTGTTGTCCAGTACTGGTATCAGATTTGTTGTTTGTGTATTTTGAGTTGTTCATTAACAAATGGAAAAATGCTTTGGCATTCCAGTTTTAACAAGAAAGATTGATAAGAGTGTAGCAAATGATTTCATAAGCAAGTGTCTTCCATTACATTTCTGGAATACAGAGGCAACTGATCTACTGAAAAATGCAAGATACTTCCAAAGCTGGGTAGCTAACAAAATTAATGGTTAAATACACTGAAATGTACAGATTGCTTTGTAACCCTATTGCTAAACTTAAGCATGTTGAAGCCTCTCCTTTCTGGAGACAGTTTAAATATGTCCACTGAACTTTGCCTAGTTGACAAAAAGCATGCATATGATCAGTTACTGCAGGATGCTTTTTATAGTTTTTCCCTTCTGCTCTTATCTGAGAGGTATTTGAAAGGAAAAACACTGCAGATGAACAGAATTCCACATAGGTGAAATAATTCAGAATAGAATTTCTCATGCCATTATTAAAATTAGGGTTTATACACTTTGGCAATACTCTGCCCTCCTTTTTGAAAGATGTCTTTACAAAATTTTTCCATCGGGGGATTGGATTTTATATTGAATTTTTATATATTTGTACATATTTTTAACATTTATTATTATTTTCATTAAAGCTGGTTTGGTTTTCCAACCCATAAGGCTCTCTACCTTATTTCCTTTCTCTTCCCTTTCTGGAAAGGGTGAGTGCTAGTCATTTGTTTAAATGTTGGCCCAGAACTAACTTTTGACAAGGCTAGACTAGACTAGACTAGACTATTTCAGCTGAAAGGGACCTACAATGATCAACTTGTGCAGCTGGCTGAGGAATTCAGGGTTATCCTTTGTCATTGTCCAAATGCCTTTGTATTATTACTAACCAATAACTAGCTAATCGGTTTGCAAATTAGGAATAAAGCAGGAAAACTATATAGCTACTTCTTGTCCTTCTCCACTACCACTAAATATGCACTGTTTAGCCAACTTCAACATCACTGTGTCTGCCCAGTGCTAACAGTCAGAGTAGCAGAGAAACTTTAGGCCTAGTGTTGCCATCAGACACCGTGTGTAATAGGTTGAGTTTCAAAATAGGGTATTTCACTTACAGATACTGGTAACATCTTTGGAGAGCAAATGTAAAAAGGATTTTTATATTTTTAAGCTATCAACAAAAAGTGAATAATCCATATCTGTTGTGATACAAGACAATTATGGATATTAATCTAAGACAATTGGTGACAGGCATAATAGAGATTAATTGTACACGTAGTTAATCAATTATAAGTTAATCATCATGCAGTTGCAAACTTAAAAATAAATATTTGCACTCTGTTGAAAAAGAAAAGAAAACAGAAAGTTAACCACCATGAAAAACAGAGGAACTAAATCAGTAAAGGATTATTGTAGTCTCTGTTCTGGTCTTCATTTTATTAAGCATGTTTAAAATAAATCTGTGAAGTGCTCTGTGAGAACGTGAACCCAGTGCCTATTAAAGCCAGAAGTAATTTTTTTCATGGTTCACTGAATTGCTCTGAGCATGCATCTTCCCAAATTGCTTCTAAGAGCTGCCATTGAAACAAAAGGTAGTCAGCATTTTGCATGTTTAGCTGGTTACTAAAATCCAGACTTTGAAGACTTTAGTTTTTCATGTTTTAAAACACTGTCAGGTAGATTTCTTCTTCTTAAATATGGATGGTCACAAATGAATTAATTTGTAAAGCGAATTCTACAGTCACAACTAAAATGTGGTTCTCATAATGTATGCAAAAGATTAAATTGAGATTCGGAGCTCTGAATCTTGGGAAATTGTTATAATTTAAAATCCATCTTTCAAGACATAATTGTAACTTCATTGGTATAAATTAAATTAGTGTAAAACCCTCATTTCCAGAAAATGGCAATGATTCAAGCCCTTCATACTCTTTAAAATAAATTGCTTACAACACATTTAAGTATAAATGACCACCAAATTGTGATCAAGGAGCTAGAAATTGATTTTCATTTTAATTTATTCACTTCTTTTCTCAAACTGTCAAATAAGTAAAGGCCATTTGTGTGATGGAATAATTTACACAATTGTGATTAACCCATTTTTTTCTGTCAGAGTCAGATTTTTGCAGCATCCATTAAGTTATTCCACTGATAACATTATGCAAATAAAATTGATACATTTGCCTCTTTCACTGCTTTTGAACAATTTTTATTAAGTTATGGTACGATGTAACCCACCTAATCAAAAAGGCAAGGTAAAAACAAAAACATGTCAATTAATCACTTGTCCAAATGCTAGAGTTATATATTTATATTACTCAAGGAGCCAGTTACTTTATTTAATTAATTACTTTAAGACAGACATCCCTTTTAAGACTGTATTTTTTTTTGACCACCATTTAAAGGAATTCATTATCATACTTGAAACTGATAGGTAGAGGCAGCCAGTGTTAATATGTGAAATGTTGTTTAACAAAGGAATTACTTGTATGGTCTGTTTTCTCACTGAAATGATATATGCAGTCATAGCTGTGGGGTTTGTTTTGTTTTGTTTTGTTTGTTTGTTTGTTTTTTGTTAGTTTTTTTTTTTTTTTTTTTTAGAAAAAACAAATCTACATCATATTATCTTTCTGATGGAAATATGAAAGACTAAGTTAAATTCTATTGTGCTTTGTACATCGTCAATGCAATTGTTCAGTAAAGAACATATTCTGACCTCATTTTCACTTCTTATACTAGATGTGAACACACAAATATTAACTCTTGTATTCCAGGGTAACTTTGTAAGATTATTAACTGGAAGAATTATCTTTCAGCTGAAACTGATCAAATGTTGCATTGACTAGCATCAAGAGTAATGTAAGCTTTGTATCAAGACAATATAATTTGCAAAGGATCTGACTTTAGAATGGAAATACACTTTAAGTATTGTAGTATCATCTGTTTTATGAACAGAGATCTTTTGATATTGGCAAGGTTCCCAGAAGAGCTAAAATAAGGGCTAAAAAGCAAATTTTCATCCACTTGGGCTTCAAAAGCAGTAGTTTCTTTATAACAAAATTGCTCAAATGACTAATATTTAACCTTTAAAGTTTTGTATTTCTGTTGTATATGGTACAGGTAACTAATGGTATGTGTGATGTTCAGCTGTCACACTATCATTATTTTAATTTCTTTTGTCTTTTTATACCAAAAAGTAAGGTGATTTTTTTCTCTGCTTGTGTTACTGCAGAATTTGCTTCTTAAGTGGACATTCTTGCTTTGTTATAATAATATTATAATATTAGTAATATGAATATACACTTTGTGTTTTAAACATGGCTAGCTATTTTCTCCTAGAATAAGCTGCTGTGAGAAAATTTTTGTCTGTGAAAACTGAAATATCATATAGGAATATGATGATTTGTCAATATTTGACAATGTTTGATACAATAATGCTTATTATACTTAAACTTTAATAACTTCATTTTTTTTTTGCTAAATTTTCAGTGCCCAGCCCTGGAGGATAAGCTTATTACCCTAAAATGACTCAATGTTTCTTTCATATGTTCAGTGAAGGAAGATATCTCCAATATTTGCAAAGGGAAATTCTCTTTCTTAATTTAGATATTTTTTCTTCCCCATTAAAAGGGCAGCAAACCACTAGAAAATACCTACTCCTGTTTTTTTCACTTGGATTCTCAGTGCTGCTATTGAGATAGAGAAGATTTTATCTGTAGAAAGAGTGCCTAGAACCCATGTCACCCACATCTTAGATAAGTACTGTATCTTCTAGATTATTGTGCAAAAAATCAGTTTCAACAGCACCAGTAAAGCTCTTAGTCCTGAACCACAGCATATTAAGCTTTTCTGGGGAATTAGGAAATTGGAATTTGAATTGTGACAGGGCTCTACAAGCACTGGGCAGATACATTTCTGGAAGGACACTTCTTAGCACTCAAAAATAGCTCACAATTCTTTCATGTTGAGGAGCTCAATAGTGACCATAGATGACCATGGTTAAAAGATTCTAGATAACTGATGGAGGGGATCTTTATTATAGGACATACGTGGGTAAAGGTTTAGATGAGTGAAATCTCCCACAAAGATGTTGTTATTAAATTATATTTAATATTTTTTCTCATTCATCAACTTCATCAAGACAGAATATATATATATCGCATGCATAAACTGTTTTAAAGGGGGCCCAAAGATGCTCAAACCTGGTAACAAAGGCACAAAAATGTTATTAGAAAACCCAAAATGTTCACAGAGTAATTGTTTGTTGTAGTGGTAGCTTCATTGATTATAACAGTTGTACTCAACTGCACAATGGTATTAAAATAACCCAGGGATTATAAGTCTATTTTTCTGAAAAAAAAATATTTGTGAGAATCAGAAATAAATTAATTCACTGTAGTGACCAACATGCACTGAAATAGTAATTTTTGTGTGCACTTTCTAGAAATGCATGGCAGATACTAGCCTGTTATGCTTTAGACCCAGATAAGAGCTGAGCACCATGTGACTGCTCACTCACCTCCCACCCACAGTGGGATGGGGAGGAGAATAGGAAATAAAAGGCAAAACTCCATGGGCTGACATAAGGAGAATTGAATAGAACAAGGCAAAAGGAGAAAAAAAAAGAACAAAACAAAACCCAATAATAGTAATGAAACAATATATAAAATGAGTGATATAAATCTTACCAAACTGCCTAGACCTGTACTGATGACACTGTGACAGAGATCCAGGAGCCCTGTCTGGCCCTGTCCCTGCTCTTATATAGCAGGCATGATGTCAGTATGGTATCAAATATCCTATTGGCTAGTTCAGTTGTCTATCCTCACTGTGGCCTTGTCCCAGCTTCTGATGAAAATTAACCCTATCCTAGCAGTGTCAAACTAAGACTGTACAAACCTGAATGAAATAGCATTATTTAGTAATATTCTTAACCTTGGAGTTAGCTCTTAGTGAGTATCTCTGGACTATAACTGCTCTGGCCCACCTCTAGCTGATAGCCCCATTTTGGCTCAGCCCAGGGCATCATTGAGCCTTGTTGTTGTTGTTTGTTTTCAGCTTGTCTTCTGCTGGAACTTCTGCCAGAACTGTCCTTCCACCTTCCTGGACTAACCTCAGACCAGAAATGCATTGCTACCGCTGAATGATGGCTGGACTGGGGGTGGGTCCTGCTGCTGCCACCCCTGGCTGCACCCACGCACTTGGGGGATGTAGATGGCATGTGGAGGATGCTGGGAAGCAACCCCCTGGGTTTGCCAGACTCCACACAGCTTTTTACTAGGAATGGCAAAAATTACATTTACAGGGATATGCATTCTATTCTTATTTGCTTATAAGCTATATATAACCACCAGCAACAGGAGCTTTTATGTATTTATTATATTATAGGTTATTTTTTGTTGTTTTAATACTTGGCACAATAAGGTATGAACACACACTATTATGAATTATTTTTTCCTAGACAAAAAAAAACCAAAACACAAATCATAACAAATTCGAAGATATTTATAAACCTAAATTATTTTTTTTCTGAAAAGCCATTTTGTCATCAAAATCTTATTTTGACACTAAACATATTTTGTTTGAAGTGTTCTAATATTTTTACATTACCAGCAAGAACTGATATATTTTGGCTTTATATCAATCACCTTGGTACAACTTTAAAATTCAGAATTAGAATAGGTTATTATATATTTATTTTAAGTTCACATACCATGGCAGAGAAGGAATGCTTAATCATAGAGGTTCATTTAATTCCATTTAAAAAGAACAGTTAGAGCACTTCATAGTGATTCATTTTTAATTCCCATGTCATGGTGGCTTAATATACAATTGTTGATGTAAAAATGTTTTTTGATAACAAAAATAAGAGAAATCATAGGGAGAAAGCAATACATTTTCTGTGACTATGTTTTTTTTATTCGTATGAAGGAGATCCACACTGTGAGTTTTAAAATTGGGCTAACAATGCATGTAAACACAAAATTAAGAAGGAATTAAATGTTTCAGTGATTATAACTATAATCCTGTTGTGAGTAAGAGACTGAATGTTAAATCTAGGGGAGGAAAAAACATTTGTAAAGTATATTGAAGGAGCTATTTTATCTTGTTTCTGTAAATCTTTATATAACTAGATGTATTTTTTAACTTTCTTTAAGCATATTAAACCAAATAACAATGGGCTGAACTAAAGCAAGGCTATTTTATTCTTTTATTGTCATACAGATTATCATTATCCAAATAGATGTGAAGAAGAGATCATTAAAAAGAGTCAATGACTTTTGTCTAAAAACATAGAGTTGAGTTCTCTTTTGTGATTTACAATAGTTCACTTGCAATGGTTGTTAAACAGCAGCTTTTCTACTGATATCTGTAAGTGACAAAAAATCTATAGGGTGACCTAGAAAATAAAAATTCCCTTACACGGGTAGTATCACATGAACAAAACCTTTGTTGTGCACTAAGTGTTCATAAGAGTGAATCTGACAACAAAAGTATGAAGCAGTGGATGAGAGGAGAAAAATATTTCTGTCTTACCATCTGATGGTTTATGGGTATATACCTCCTAGTGAATCCTTTCTACTCATGTCCAGAAAGAAACCCACACTGTTCTCAAAACGTTATTCATTCAAGTTGAAAAAAATTATTTAACAAGTAACTAAGGCAAATAAAAATCCTCTGAAATATAAAATGCTAATAACATCTATAGTGGTAATTTCTTCTCAAGGTATACACATTTTGCAGACTGCACGGTAGTTTACAAATGCTGAGCCGGATTTTATAAGCTAACTTGAGGACTGGAAGCATGTTAAGCATTGCAGCATGGACTGGTTGGCTGGATAAATTAAGCCACATGAACTCTTTGTCTGTGTGGTTAGACTGGCTGGAACCCTTTCCCTACATGAGATTGTTCATTTACACTTGGCTTAAATGTTCCAGGAACACACTGAAATCTACAGCATAAAAGTTCCCCTTGTAATCTTTTTTTAACCAAGACCACACTGCAATGTGGGGAGGTGTTTAGTAAATCTGAACTCCTGGAATGATCATAATGATATTTGGTCTTTGTTTTTCATTTACAAAAATAAATTAAAAATAAAAATATAAGATTAAAAACATTTCCTGCTTTATTTAAAATGGAGAACAATTTGGAAACATCAACAAGGTATATTTACAGCACTGTTATCTTCCCAAGTCATCAGCTATCCTGATACAGTTTATTTAAATTATATGGAAAGACTCACTTCTTTTCAAAGCTTATACTCCCGAAACTAGAAGGAAAGTGAGTTTCTTTTGGTTGCATCACAGTTCTGTCATTGTGAGTAGATCATGGAAAGGGAGCTTTTATGACTAAAACATGCTTTTTGCAGACTAACCAATTCAAGATGTAGCCTCTTGGAGTGTCATGAAGTTAGTCGCTTTAGTGGCAATGAGGCCAAACTCCTGGTCCACAGACAGGGCTTTTCTGAAACTTGGCAAACATGCATTATACACCAAAATCTCTAGTTTATTTTAATCCACCCATCTCAAGGCTGAGTATGGCTGTTTTGGATCATCTTGCACCCCTCCAAGGAAACCTTCTTGCTCGATGAAGTCTCTGAAATGCTTGTACACCAATGATTCATGGGGAATAAACAGGAAGAAGTAGCTAGTGGTGTTCCCCAGGGATCAGGACAGTGTCCAGTCATGTTCAACGTAGTCATCAATGACCTGGATGAAGGGATGGAGTATACCCTCAGCAAGTTTGCTAGTGACACAAAGCTTGGAGGAGTGGCTGACACACAGGAAGGCTGTGTTGCCATTCATCAAGACCTGTACAGGCTGGAGAGTTGGGCGGGGGGAACATGATGAAGTCTAACAAGAACAAGTGTAGAGTCCTGCACCCTGGGAGGAATAACCCCATGCACCTGTAGAGGTTACAGGATGACCTGCTGGCAAGTAGCTGTGTGGAGAAGGGCCTGAGAGTCCTGGTGGACAACAGGTTAGTCATGAGCCAGCAGTGCCCTTGTGGCCAAGAAGGCAGATGCTATCCTGGGGTGCATTAAGAATAACATGACCAGCATGTCAAGGAGGGTTCTTCTCCACCCGTAGTCTGCCCTAGTGAGGCCATATCTGGAGTACTGTGTACAGTTCTGGGCTCCTGAGTTCAAGAGAGACGGGGAACTACTGGAAACAGTCCAGTGGAAAGCTACAAAGATGATTAGGGGACTGGATGGGACCATCTCTCTTACAAGGAAAGCTGAGACACCTGGATCTGTTTAGCCTGGAGAAGAGAAGACTGAAAGGGTTTCTTATAGATGTTTAAAAATATCTAAAGGGTGAGTGTCATAAGAATGAGACCAGTCTCTTTTCAGTGATTCCCAGTGATAGGACAAGGGCCAATGGAAACAGAGTAGAACACAGGAAGTTCCATCAGAAAACAAGGAAAAACTTGTTTACTTTGAAGGTGACAGAGCACTGGAAGAGGCTGCCCAGAGAGGTTGTGACATCTCTTTCTCTGGAGACTTTCAAAACCTGCAGGGATGCATCCTGTGCATCCTGCTCTTAGTGAACCTTCTTTTAGCAGAAGGATTGTACTAGATGATCCGCAGAGAATCATCTAATCCCTAATCATCTAAATCCTAATCATCTAAGTCCTTTCAAAACCTACCATTATGTGATCCTGTGATATGCTGCCTGTTCTGTATTTTGGGTTTTTCTAAACTTTTCTCTAGTCTACTAAGTTTTTTTTATATACTTCTATTCAGTTTCTACTTCACAGTTCTTCTGCTTCCGAATTTAGACACTGCTATTTTGCTTCTATGTTTTTCTAGATTTTTTTTTTTACATTTATAATTCCTTGGGGATTTTTTTCATTCCAAATCAAATTCCAGGAAATGGATGTCTGTTATGTAAAGCCTGAAACTGAGGTGGTAAAGGAGAATGCCTTCTTCTTGTCATTGTTTTTCTGTTGACTAGGAAGATTTTTAAGATTAACAAGTCCTGAAGTCTATTCTCTTTCAAGTGCAGATCATCCATTCTGCCTAGCAATGTTAATTCATATTAGCCTAATTGTTATGTCATTTTAACATTGTGATTCTCCTTAGCTGTTCGTGGGGCCTTCTGGAATATATTACAAAAGGTTCCAGTTTCAGTGAATAATTACAGAAAGGATATCAAAGTGGCATCCTGCCTGGGTACTCATGAGGTTCAGTCAGCTCTGGTTTTGAGTACTCATTGATAATATCTGTGCTGTCATTGTTGCATATACCATGGTCTAAGCCCAGTTTTCTATATCTCTGACGAGGACTGACTTACAGCCTCTGCACATTGACAGATCAAATCTGTACTGCATATCAGCACACACTTGAAAAGGAATTAGTTTTAAATATTTTTGCATTTGGCCTCTCTAGCTTACACCATATTTGTTTCTTGCACAGCTTAAGGACAAAACAGGAAAATTCCATGTAGGGAATTCCTCCGTTATTTTTTATGTAGTAGACACTATTTAGTACCTATTAATGGAGAGATGTTGATTTTGAAGGCCATCCAAATGAGCTTAGTCACTATCAGGTGTGTCACCTTGATCCTGTACAAGAGGGAGATGACCCATATGAGACTATAATGTGGTACGGTACTGGAAGGATAAGTGACTTCAGAATTTTAAGATGTAAAAGGTCAGAGTAGATGCTTTCTTCTTATAACTGTCTTATAGAACAGGTGTACTATATTCTTGTCTACTATACGAGCTTTTTTGCTATCATGTGGAATTTAGCAAACCCTGGCTCCTAGTTCTTGATGCAGTAATTTTGGTGAAGGGATATGGCCATCGTCTGTGATGCCATCTTGTAGACTGTCATCTTCAGCTTCACAATTTCCAATAGCTGTATTCTTGTAAAGGGTATCTAGTCATTCAGAATTTTTTTTACACATACTACCTCTACTGAGTTCTGTTAAACATATTGTTTTGTCATGAAGATTTTTTGCACCATTGTGATTTATGAACATCATAATCAGTTACACTTGCTAACTTCATAATGCACATTTCTTCTGCAAATCTCTTAGCTTCCATTTTAGATCACTAGCATCCTGTTGCCTGTGTAATCCATGATGATTTCATCAAATCATACTACCAGTGTTCATCTAGTTTGAATCAAGAAGACTTATGCAGATACTGCACACTCACCAGGACATTTTCTGAGTTCTTGCAGGTTTTGCTGAGATTTTGTCATTAACTGACAGAACTTGAGCTAGAATAACACAGGCAGTATTCACAGTTCCAGTTTTTCTACTAAACAATCTATACAATCAATATGGTGATCATTTTCACAGGGAATGGCCCCAGAAAGATTGGGATGTTCAAGTTGTGTCAGCCTGCCTCCACCCTTGTTATCATCACCCCAGACTGACAGGGTGGGAGGGAAACACAATGCTGTTTGTTTGCATGCAGTTTAGAATTCAACGCAAAGACATTCCTGCATCTCCCTTTAACCATATTTCTGGTCCCAATACCTCAAACACTTCCTTTGCTTTTTCATGATAAAATGCTCCCTAGAAGACATTAAAGCACTGTTGTGTTTATATGTTATATAAAACATGAGTGTCCTCTTTCTTTTTGCAAAACCCAAATAATAGAAACATGCTTTCCTTCTTGCACTATTCTTTACTAACTTCAAAATCATGACCACTGTCCCCCACATACCTCTGCTAGAGAAGAGGAAGCAGGTTTGCAAAATCCAGATTTGGGTAAACTCAGTGTAAGACTCCAAAGTATATCAGTAATTTATTCTTCATATGTTTTTATCATGGTATTGCTACTCTTCCAAATCTGTGTTCTGTCAGACTTGTTGAGATGCAGCTCATGAATTTTGAACTCTGCACATGGTGAGATCAGCTGAGGAAAAGGTATTGAAATCTCTACATAGAAAAAGTCAATATATCATTAAAAACTAACACACTGTGTAACAATATACTTTTTTTCTTCCTTACCATTTTGCTCTCAGAATTTTGTGAAATATACACAGAATTTGTTACTTTCAAACTTAGTTTCTTTTAATGACACATACTGGGAGCTGCAACAGAAAATTGTCACATATATATGTATGTATATGAATACATGTATTACAGATCTAGAGTACCATTGGGCTCCTCCAATGACAAGTGAACTGAATTCCAGTTGTCTGGAAAGACTATTGAATGAAATTACTGCCTATTGCAAAGGCCAGATATAAACATGTTCTGTATTGGCAGAATGCAGAGCCAGGAATTGACTGATGAAGCTGTAGTTCAGGCAGCAAGACCCAACAGGAGATCATTAGGCTAGAAGCAGGTCCCAAAGGTGAGATAGGCTGAACTTCACTGAGGACTCTAGCTTTCTTTATAACAACTCTCCATAAATTCACCAGATGTTCTCAATCCAACCTGGCATTGAGTTTAGGCAAACAAAACCCCAATATGGGAGTGGGGAGAGCATGCTTTCAGAGCCCTTACAACAGAAACCCATATAAGTAACGTGTGAAAATGATAAAATTAACTCTTATTTCTTTCTCTTGTGGGTCTACATCTCAATTTGCTTTGCAGTCAGTCTTGTCTCTGGAATGCGTTGCCTTAGCTGGAGAAAGATGGCCATCTCATCCTTCTTCTGCTTGAGAATATCAGACCCCCTTGCTGAGCCTGTCAACTGAAGGAGACATTGTCATCCGGTACTGTCAACATTTTAAATGTAATCTGGACGTTTGCTCCTAATGTTGCCAAGTAAATATGACTTTGCTATTACTAGTAAAAGGACATGGCACATACTCAGAATTTGTTTGGGCTTCTTTTGGCTTTAGCTTGTTTTATCTATGACAGTAATTGCATAGGAGTCAGGTGACTATCATTTAAATTTGTTTTAGAGTGAGTTTAGTTTAGTGCAGTTGTATGGTGTAACATCTAATGTTAATTAATAAGTAGTAATAAAAATTATTTATTCTGTGGAATAACCTATTTTTTACCCTGGTGGGGGGGGGAGTGGTTTAGATCACTACAAATAAAGAATGATACTAGAAATTGTGGAAACATATCATTAATGGTTACTAAACAAGTGAGTCAGGTGAATTTGCTGTTAGGGCTAATAGAAAAAAAAGAGTACAAATGCATTGTGGAGGTGGTAAACAATGAAGAAAGAGCAACAGACAAGATTGTGTTAGAAAATATTCAAAACCAACAAAGCAGATTCAAATATGAGGAGGAAGAAGCTATCTACTATGAACATCTTACTCTTCCAAGGGGAGAAGTAAGGATGATTTGTCAAAACTCCCCTGCACTGTTTTTGAAGAACTCTTTTTAAGGAAGCGTAGTTAGTAACATCTACTCAGGACTAGAGGAACATTGGGAGGGTGAGCACAATACCCAAGAAAAAGTAAAGAGTAGCTAAACATTATTAGACAATCACAATTTTAACTGCATTATCAAGAATTATCTGTACTGATTAGATAATCTGGACTGTGAGCGTTAGCATTATTGTAACTGGACTAATAATTTTGCTGTATTTTGATTACACGATTAAAACATTAATTGTACTAACAAATTCTTGGCTCTGCATACAGGATGTGTTCCCCTGTGCTCATAACAAGATTTCAAGAGCAACAGTAACCATCTGTGGCGTGTTGACCATATGGCAGATATGGCAAGTGACCTCTTTGTAATACTGTTGGGAATCCTCCCGACAACAAAACTTTGAGACAACACAAGGTCCCTACAGGTAGCCAATCTCTTGCAGCTTTTGTGTGCTGATACCTGAGACAGAAAAATGAATAATGAGAAGGCTTTTGCACCTCTCCAGATTGTTTTTTTACAACACTGTGCTGTAACTGGGACTTGTATAATGTGGGAAGTAGCAAGAAAATGTGCAGTTTACTGATGTGAAGTGTATTGAGTGAAGACAAGTAAGTCTGCTATTAGAAGACTATTTCAAGCAGGAGAAACAAAATTCTCCATACTGTCTGTTGGGTGTAGATATGGGTGTGTGCAGCTGGTCTGCTTCCCTGCCAAGTAAACAGCTTGATTCCTTCCTCAGTAAAGCCAGGGAGTACACTCACATCTTTGCAGGTATGATCAGGAGACTAGAGCACTGGAACAAAGCAGTGACATGATTTTGTAATACAGATGCACAGCCTGCAACTGTTCCATTAAATGGTTATAGTTACTTAAGGTCAAGATAATGCTAAATTCAAGCTCATAGCAAGAAGGAGCTTCTATTCAAATTTTCTGAAATTCTGAATTCCTGATTTTCTTGTTCAAATGAAGTATTCTAAAGAAAATGCCAGTGGGACTTTGTGGTTGTTTTTGTAGTTTGTGGGTGGGGTTTTTCTGTTTGTTTGTTTGTTTGTGGGTTTGGGGTTTTGTTGTTGTTGTTCATTTGGTTTTGGTTTTGGGTTTTTTTGGTGTTTTTTTGTTTTGTTGTTGTTGTGGTGGTGGTGTTGTTGGTTTTGTTTGGCTGTTTTTTAATCCAGGATGGTAGTTCTATTACACTGTAAAAAAAAATCCAAACAAATAACAGCTTTCCTGATTACCTAAGATACATGCTTGCTTTGCTGTTAATGAAAAAGCAAGAACTGAAGATGAGAAATCCAACTTTATTTTCCTGTTAGGAAAATAATCACTGGATTTCACTTAGCTCTTCTTCTGCCTTCTGTAGATTCATTTAAGGAGCACCTATATTTCACCTCTCAATAGCACATAGTCTGCAGGGCCTGACAACTAATAACTTGTAGGATGCTTGAACATCTGTGAGTCCTTACCTCACAGATGTTCTTTTAGCTACATGAAAGAAATCCCTTGTCACCTCTCTCCATGCGATTCCAATTCTCAACTAATTATGAGTTTGCGTATAGAGATGATCACTCCCATGTGTCACTGAAGGAATTATGAGTAAAAAAATTATGCAAATGAAACTCTGCCTGTGTCTTTTCACCAGGAGATGGAAGCAGAGAGTATATCTTTCCATTGGGACACACATACCTTTTGAGTTCTCAATGAATATTTTCTAGAGAAGTATACACATATGACTGGTCTTTGTGTTCATATAGGAATGGGAGAAGAGACTGGTTTAGTCTAGAATGATAATTTTAAACTTTTTCAGTTTTTCAGCTAATTCACTATTATAGCAGGAGAAGAGATTCTTCCCTGTGAATTTAAGCATCTCGACAAGAGGCTTGTTTTTTTTTTTTTTTCTGAGTTACTTTCCCAAATTCCTAAGGTTAGGAAGTCTTCTTAATACTTCAAACTACATTTATTTTCATTTCTATGGAAAACCACTCGGAGTAATATTTGTATTACTTGTATTGCTCTCTTCCACCCCAACTTCATTGTGAATTGGTGTTACCCTTTTTAAGTACTTAACTGAGAACATTTCAATTAATTCCTTTAATTTTAATATGAGAAAATAATGAGATAAAATTCACACAGAAAGATTGGTCAAATAGTAAGAGGAAAATGTTAAAATTTGTTTTGTTGGGTTTTTTTTCCCTCACAGAAAACATGCAATGTCCCTGTAATAATGTATAAAAAAATATGTGATATCTTAATTTATGAAACTCCTCTCTCTTTTTCTTAAAGAATTAAGTTTTCCAGCTTGGGAGCCTAACGCTACATCCTGTAGAGACCTTCACAGATAAAATACAGTGGCTGGCCATTGAACCAACAAATTTACGCCCAAATGTAATGTCAAGCCAGTGAAAACAACTTGTATATTCAATTAGAAATGTAAGTAGAAGAATGAATCTTGTATTTGACTTTATTGTTAATATTTTAATCTAATGTATCTAATTTAGGATGGCATAAAGTATATAGTGTAACAAATAATTGTGATAACGATCATTGATTTGGCATGGAAGTATTTTTAATATTTATTTGTCAAAGGGAAGAAAAATTAGTTGAGTACTGTATGGTGCACAGCTAAACTGTAGGAGAATTTTAGTTAAGTGGCATGTTGAGCCCTTTGTTCCCTTTCTAATCAAGATTTAAACAGGAACAAATTTCTGCTGAATAAAATTATTCAAATTGCAAGAGGGATGGGAAGAATGTATGAAAGAATGCATTTACTAAAGAGACAGAAATCAATGTTATTTCAAAAAGTATTAAAATTCTAGTTATAATTATTAGTAATAAAAATTTTATTTGAAGGTAAGACCCCAGTCTTGGTGTGTGTGGGGTGTGTGTGTGCATTCATTGGCAAAACTCAAGCTGGACCAGCGAGTGAGTGGAGGGGTCTCAGTTTGAGTGGGTAGAGGATCCATGCTGGTATCTAGGGGATTCACGACTGTGCAGTGCCTGTGGGATGAGTGTGTAAATGTGTAGCAAGCACCAAGTTGGACCAGAGAGTGAGTAGGGGACCTGTGGGTAGGTAAGGGTGCTGGGCTATGGGCAGGAGTGCTGGGTAGACAGAGGTGCTGTGCTGGTTCTCAGGTCATCCACAAATGTGTGAGTGCTTGTGAACCTGGAGACTTGGGTGTGTGTCTGCACTAGTTACCTTCTGTCTCTTCCAGACCAAGAGAAGAAGGGTACTTGGCTATCTGTGTTTGTGTTTTATGTGAGTCCTCTGTGACGGTGCTGTTGAAGGTGGTGCCTTGTTTGTGGCAGCCTGTGTGACCAGCCATGTCAGTGTCCTGAGTGTGTATGTCTATTTTTCTCTGGGATACATGCTGTGCTTCACTACTGGTTGAACCTGCAAACAGGAAGACAACAGCTGCATTCCTCAGCCTGGGCAGAGGCCTCGGGTCACTGGGGAATGGGCCTGGGCTCCAGTTGCTGGCAGGAGGGAGTCCTGCATTGGCACTGCTGGAGGCAGCGTCGCTTCTAACTTCCCTTACCATAAAGTATTAGAGCTACTATAAATTGATCTTATGCTACTCTTCTGGTTTTAAGAACTTATTCATCTGAATGGGAAAAAGTACCTTAGACATTTGTTAGCAAACACTTTCATCCTGTCTCTTGCTGCTTCTACAGGGATTTAAGCCACCTTAATGCTTTGATACTCTGCATGAGACCTGCATATATCATTTCACCAATTTATTTGCATGGATTTTTCAATGACCATAAACTTCAAAAGACATTTAGGAAAAGATAAAATGGTCCCAGTTCTACTACCCATGCATAAAATGGCACAATGAATCAAGATTAACTGGAGGACTGTTCTCAGGAATGCTATTATTGTCTTTACATTTTGTATAGGAGATAAAGGTAAGTTTTTTAAGATATAGCCATTTATCTAATAAATGTGTATCTATCTTCACAATTAAATAAATATGTAATTTAATTAATAAATGTAACTCTTACAGATAACCACTTTAGAAATTAGTCCTACATTTAATTTTGCAGTATGTCTGCTGATTTATGACTTTATTCAAAGATTGTCTAAAGTTTTCTTTATTCAGTAGTTTCTTCTCTGCTGTCCATTACTTAAATCACCTGATATTATTTTAATTCTCTTAAAATCTGAACATACGCTGTTCACAAGTGGTTCACAAACACTGTTGTGTCATCATACTGTGAAACTAAATATGAGAAACTGTGAGAAACTAAATATCACATTTTTCAAGTCACAAAAAAATTCTTCCATTGTAAAATTGCTTTCAAATACTTGTACTGATACTCAGAAAAATTCATTTTCCAGAATCTTTCCTGTAAGTTGCAATTGGAGAATGAAAATAGTTTGCAAGAAAGAAAGAAAAAAAAGCATCATTATGCATCCTCACAAAACAAAGTGATATGTTTTTTCCTAGAAAAGGCAGACAGCAGAATTTTTTCTGTGACAACATCCCAATGAGTCATACAGCATTCTAGAAGCTCATACATTCAGTTAAATTCCACTCATTCATTTAAACACTGTTTGTTATACCCAACAGAAAAAATTGTTTTATATGGACTTGTCTTGCATAATGATTTTACAATTAACTGCCATATTTTTCACCCACATTTTGGTATGTTATCACAACAGACAACAGACAGCATAGGTGCAGGGCTTTTTCTAAAGAAGTTTAGTATAGCAGCTGTTATCTCAATACAAGAAAACAATTTAATACAGGTCACATGTGGAAAATTATTCCTTACACATTTTCAAAAGGCATACTTCATTCATTTCTGAAGCTATGCCAAGTTCATTCTTAGAGGAATGTATATTACTCTTCCTATTTATCAGATAGATAGATAATTCTTCAATACTGTCATTCATAGGTTTTGCTGTTGTCCCACTGTAAGAGTAAAATGTAGGAATTTTCCCTATTATATTGATTTTCCAGTGGAGGATCAGTACTGAATAACAAAGTTTGAAGTGGAAGAGCACTGATGGCCACAAAAATGTCCTACTAAATTGTGAGGAAAGTGAATGTAACACTACCTGTGACAAGCTCTCTGAACCAGCAAGTCTAATCCTAGGTGGGAGTTGGATCAAAGTGACTTTTATACTCTATCCTGTGATTCCTCCTTGAAAACACCTCTTTCTGATGGTAAGACAGTGAAGCTGTAACAAAGAAGAGGATAGAGGAGGTTTAAGAGAAATTTTTGACAATAGAAAACTGGTAGATACATAATCTCCTTCATGCTTCAAGATGGTCTTCTCTCACTATCAGGGGACAAAAATAAGGAAAAACTAATTTACAGCTCAATGTATTCAGTGATGTCAATAATGCTTTTGATCAATAACATCTACTGTTAATTCATACTGTGATAATTAACCTTTCTTCTATGATCATAGATAAACTGGATGCTGTTGCAAACACAGTTTTAATTAATCTCTTTTTTTCTTAAAATGTACTCACTTCAAAACTTGCTATAAGACAAAGAAAAGGAATATTATTATGCTAGTGAATAGCTTGTTGTTGGAGCTCTTCCTTCCCAATGATAAAATAAGTGAGCCTGTATTGTCTGACCATAAATTCACATTTAATATGTCACATACAAATGGAAAGCTACTGCTGTGATTATGTATATATCCAGTCTGTACAGATGGATTTTCTTACCCTGACATTTTTCCTGGATTATTTATTTGATTGAACTAGAAATGATTCACATTACATCTATAAGCTTTTCTTAAATGTTTCAAATTTAGTTTAAACTTTTATTTTAAAATATTAACTTATTGTAAAAATGTTACATTTTTCTACTAGATCATTTAATGTGATTTACATTTGATGCTTTCTCATTTGCTGTGAGCCATTAAGTCTGAAAGAAGTTAGGATTCCACTATCAGAAATGTCATCTTCTGTTGGTTTTTGTAGCACCACAGAATTTACATCTGATGGATCATTACATCTTTTGTCCATGTGTTCTAAAGTATAACCAATCTACCAAGAGGAAAGTACAGTGGAGAAATAAGGTCTCTAGCACTTACTGTACTGAAAAGCCACTTTACTCCAAACTTTGTGACTTCTTAAAGTGCTAGTGAAGCAGGACAGTTTGAGAACAGACCTTAGCAGGAAAGGGCAAAAACCTTATTCCCTGGTGATTGTACATCTTTCTATCTGGTGGGTAAGGTATTGCACCCACTGTCTCTCTCCATGAGCTCAGGAGTGATGTAGCATTCCCTCTCTATGAAAGAGATTAATCATTTTACCTCTTGCAGCAGATCTATCCTCTGCTAGTGTAATTTAAAGTCTCCTTTGTCAGTCTCTTGACTGACTTTTATAAGGTAGTCAGTGGGGGGTTTTTTCTGTTTAGGTGAAGTTTCCCAACAGGAAGTATTTATTCTTTCTAGTACCCATAGATAACAAGACCTATACAGCTGATGATGAATCTCAAGAAAAAAAATACATTTAAATATAAATATTAGCATTATGCACCTGTGGTCTGGAAAGATGGTTTTCTCTGTGAGTATGAACTTGGGGTTAGACAGATAGCTTAGAAGTAGCATTTCATCTTCAACCAAGTTAACTTCACACTGCCTATGCTTTTCTTCATCCCAGATGTATTAAAAACTATGATACTGTCTTTTCTTTCGATTGCCCTTCCAGCATGAGCTAAGCATAAAGTGAGAATTTTCATTTATTTTTAAAATTGCTGTAATTTTACTTCGCTGACTTGACAGCTGCAGGAAAATTAATATTGTATTTTCTGATAAAAACTTTGCATATTTTGAATTTCCTTGTAGGTGTTTCAACTTCTTTTGTAGATAGTATTTGCAATGGTTGGAAGATCAAAAACCTCTTCTTCATTTGTAAATGCATTTATTCACTTATGATTATAAATTTTATGAGCTATTTTACAATAGTTAACCCAACTACATAAAGTACTGTATGATACAATGCTCGTACTTTCTGTAAAACCCAGATGCAATACATTCATCAGTGTGTTTATCCCCAAAGATTATTAATATTTTAAGTGTCTCTTATTTATTTGCTCACCTGTAAACAGTTTTAAAAGTTCGATTGTTTATAGAAGATACCATTTCATACTGGATCTGGCTGAGATGGTGTTAACTGGCTTCTTAGCAGCTCTTATTGTTCTGTGCTTTGCCTTTATGGCTAAAACACTATTGATAACAAAACAGTGTTTCAGCTATTGCTGAACAGTACTTGCACAGTGTCAAGTCCTCTTCTCCCTCCTTTCTCTTTCTTCCCCTTGCCCACTCCCCACGGTGACTAGGCTAAGGGTAGGCAAGAGGTTGTCTGTATCATAGTCAGGATAGCTGACCTAAACTGATGAAAGGGGTATTCCATACCATATGATGCTGTGCCTAGGAATTAATCCTCAGGAAAAGAAAGAGGAAAGGGAGATTATGTTATTGATTATGGCATTTGTCTTCCCAAGCAATCATTCTGCATCGCCCTGCTTTCCAGGAAGCAGCTGGACATCTACCTGCTGATGGGAAGTAGTGAATGAATTCCTTTTTTTTTTTCTTTTCTTTTCCTTTTCTTTGTTTACACACTCAGCTTTTGCTTTCCCTATTAAACTGTCATGTTGATCCATAAGTCTTCTCATCTTCCTTTAGTTTCTCCCTGTCCTGCGGAGAGGGTAGTGAGCAAGAGTTTGAATGGGTGTTGTCTGGGGTTCACACACAACGCATCTAAAAATATTTTCTACTCAACAGGGCTTTTTCACTTCTATTACTTTTATTGTTTCTGTCACTAGGACATTGCAATGTATGCTGTTAAAGTTCTTTCATTTCACCTCTAAACTGAGAGGTTTTGCTATAGACAACTTAATCTTACCATTGCTGCCACAAAATTTAAAGTACATGTCACTTGATCCAGGCCTGAGAAAGAAATATGCAGACTTATGTACTAGTGTGTTTGAAAATTGGCACTATGTTTGCAAATGAAAAGCTACAATTAGTAGAATGTGTTGAGACTATTCACCAAAATAAGATAATCATATAAAAATTATACTTATTTGGGATTTTTTTGTTCCCTTGTGTCTCTAGACACAGGTGATCTCTGGCTGAGATAAAGCTGTACCTTTAGAGAGCATTTAAATGGCGAGGGGGGGAAAGCCTGTTAGCTCCACATAGCTTATCCCAGTATGACTGAAGTCTTTCTAGAATGAGTGACTTCTCTAATGGGTTTTTTCTAATATTTTTTGAAGCAGAATACTTCATTCATTCATTCATGCAGCAGTGGTAAGGTATGCCACAGCTCTTTTTCAGAACTCTATTTAATAACAAAGGCTCGGCATCTTTCAGATTCAGTTAAAGTAGATTCCAGGTTGGCTGGAAACTCGAAGAACAGTTTTTTGGCTTGAAACTCCATAAGTCTCTGCTGTAGTAGGAAAAGAAAACCCTTGTGCAGTCAGCGTATTAGTCGTCAGTACATGTGCTCCAATATCATTACTTGGATTGGAGGATTGGAGAATAAAGTTGGAGAGTAGATATGCAACTAAAAACCAATGCTATGTTGTCACTTTTGTTTATGTCATTGACTGTAAAACTTGACTATTGATCATTTCCTTTTAACAGCATATAGTTTCAATACCTATATCCTGAATATAACATATTCCTAAAGGATGTTTGTCAAAGTATGTCTTATTCATGAAGATCAATCTCATGATCACAAAAAGTTTATTGGGAACAGAAAACTGTGTTCACAATATAAAAGGATAAATATAGGGTCAATATTTCTAAAACACTGAAATAAGATCTTTTGATCTTTTGCAAAATAAGTAAAAAAAAAAAGAAATAGGTAATTGCACATAAAAAATATAGGTAATATGCACTAGAGGATAATTTGTGACAACTTTCAGTAATATAACAGAAAGATTATGATGATACATTACTTTTGCCAACAAAATATATGCTACAAATAGATTAGGCCTTCTTCCTCCTCTCTCCCTGGAGCTGCTAGATTCTTGCCCATAGCTAAAGCTTATTAAATTTGCAGGGTCCCTAGGCTACTGAGTGTTGTAACCTGTCTACATTTAATGCTTTCAGCCTGTCCTAACTGCATAATCTAATGTATTCATTGTAACATTTTTCTGTCCTCTAAAAATTTAAAAAAATTACACCTAATCAATGTTAACTGTAAAAACTAAAAAAATAAACAGTCTGGTAAACATATTGAACTAAATGTGTTTTGGAGATGCAAGATTCAAAAATTTCAGTGAAAGGCTATAAAATGAACCAAAAAGGATATAGCAGAAAGACCTTACAGAAGAATTTACTTTACTCAAGGGTTTAAAAATAGTGTTCCATATGTAAAAGCTTCCTGCTATCTATGCTGCCTTTTTTGGTCAAGAAAGTATTTTAACTCTGGTATTGGTACATAAAGATTATATTATACTATGAAGTTGCTAATACAAAAATTCACCAGTCACAACTTTTTGGTTTTATAGTTACCAAAACTATTCAGTGTATCTTTTTCTTAGCCCTTAATCTATGTCTGAACGATAAATTTAATATATAAAAAAGAAAGACTTATAAAAGCTATCACCTGTGATTGTTTGTCTTGAACACTGTTTCAAGTTTCTTTACACTTTTGGGGCATTTACACCAACTTTAACCCATTGACATCTGCAGTCTGACTTCTAGAAAAATCCTGTGTGGATTTAAGACTTTGACTTGACAACTATTCCATGAAGAGACCATCATTTGATTTCAAGAAAGTATTCATATACTGCATAGTTTTTTAGTAAAAAGAAAATATTGATAAAAATACAGCTTCGTTTTAGTACAAGCCACTGTAACTAAGAACACTTTGGTATTCTTAGAAGAGCCAATGTCAAGGTCAAAATCCATCAATAGATGAATCTGAAGGAAGAGAGTGAATTTGCCTTGAGAGAAGATTTTGTAACTCTACTTGAAGATGTGCTTAATCAATAGATCCCGGTTGCATGCATTTCTAGGCAAATCAACCATATAGTAGCAAGACTAGAAAAAAAAAGGAGGAAATAATGTGATGTAATATTTTAAGGAGGCAAGAAGAATCTACTGGGACCAGTGATGTTTTTTTAACAAAAGGAAATAACAACCTTTAATATAAAAAGTTTTCTATAATTATTGGTTCATTCTACTGTCTTCTGGAGATTACTGACAAAATGTTAATTAAATACTTGGTGAAAAGTTAGAATAGAATAGAACAGATCAGAACAGAATAGAAT
>JANHGN010011492.1:13519-25043 GCA_024605025.1 Megaceryle maxima | reverse complement strand
CACGTCCCGGAAACGCAGGGAATAACGACAAACGACGGACGGACCCACACCAACCCACCCACCAATGGGCCACGCGAAACACACCACCCCGCCCCCCCCCCCCCCCCCCCATCTTCCCCCTGCTCCATTCGCCTCAGGCCGCGGCCCCCTCAGCGCTGCCCCGCGGCCTTCCTGCGGCACCAGCGTTCCCGCCTCTGCTTGGGGTACCCCGCGGTGGGATCATGGCCCTTGTCGTGGCCTCCACCTCGGCTCCCCACCACCGCGTCCCCGTGAGGGCGGCCTGGGGCTGTGGGGAGAGGGGGGCCGTTCAGGTGGAATGAAAGCGGGAGGGGGTTGGTGTCAGAATCGGGCTTTCCCAGGCCGCCGTCCCGCTCTCTCCGTTGCTTTCCTCGGCATCAGCCTGATAAAACGGGTAGTGATTGAGCTAATGGGGTGGTGGTGGGGGGGGGGATGTAATTTGTTGTTTGAGAGGGTTAGAAGGGGTCGGACTGAAAGCTGGGCCAACTGTAACTTTATTGTTTTTTGGTTTTTTCTGTTAATCGGTAAAGAGCTTCACCTTTGTTACTGCTTCTCGAGAGTGTTATGTCAGAGCAGGGATTACCCTGGAAATCTGTTGGGGTGAAGAATTGCAGTTTTGTGCCTTGTGTATTGTTTTGAGGCTTCCCTTCTGCATCTGCTGGTGTTTGCCTTGGAAGAAATGGCTTTAATTTTAGTGTTTTGTTTCACGCCTCTGAATGCAGCTTCTTATATCAGGCGTGTTTTGTTTTGTTTGTCTGTGGGGGTTTTTTTCTGTTTTCTTAAAGGGGAAGATGGCAGTGAGCAATTGGAGGGATGTTTCAGTGCTAAAAGGCTGCTCGGTTTCATACCTGTGTTGTGATCAGCTAAAGATCATAATTATTTTGCATGTAAATATTGTCCCTGCTCAGATTTATTGAAATCTGTGCTTTACCTGGACCTGTCAAAGTGCACCTGTGCTAACTGGAATGGAGGGAGATGGTCTTGTTTTAAAACAAGCTGAGTATATGTCCCACTCATAGCCTTGGTTCCCACTTCCACTAGGAGAAGCAAGGTTAAACAAAGAAGTGGAATTATCCAGAGAGGAATTGAAATGTCAGGGTACTATGTTTTGCATATAAGCCATGGATTTTATTTGAAGTAAGCTAGTATCCAGTAAAAGTCATCATTTCAGAAGGAACTGACAGCTGCCACAACTTGGATATTCCTTGATTTCATGAGAAGAATCTCTTCCGTGTTGTAGAATGTAGGAGAACATTGTTGATCATATAGCTGAGCTAAAACCAGGTTGGACCAGTTGTCCCAGTAGAGCTTGAGTACATCAGAAAGGATTTATTTGGGATCCTAAGTAGAACGCTGTTAAAGGCACAACTTTTTATTCATACTTTACATTTAAAAATGTAGATTTTTTTTTTTTTTTTTTTTTTAATAGCAAAAAGATCTTACAGGGAAAAAAGAAGCAAGCCTAAGAACCAAGTATGCAAAAGAATGTCAAGGGAATCAACAGCCTTAGGGAAGAGAATATTTTAATGCAGGATGTTATATAAAACATACTGACCAAAGAGATAAGCAGCTCTGTGTGTGCAGGTACAACGAGTTGATGTGTATCTAAGAGAAGAATAAAAAAAAAAAAATCAAATTGACTGATGAGCTCCCCTTCAACTTGAGGTGTTTCCATTGTGAACTAATAAAACACAATCATTTTTTTCTAGAGAAAATGAAGGAGTAACTATGGAAAGGAGAGTGATGGCATTTTAATTTCTTTTATTAATGGTCTGGAACTGGATTGATGTGTTTGAGTCATGAATGTATTAAAAACTGGCTTGAGTCCTCTGCCTAAGTCTGTCCTGTTTTGTGTGTGTCTACAGGTAATTGGGATGGTGTGTTCTTTGAATAACTGTGAAATTTCCTTAGACTCCTGGAGCTTTTCTTTGTTTTCTCTGAAAATGAAAGTGTCCAATTTGCTCTTGCTGAATGTAACAAACAAACCCCAACAATTAAGCTCTAGGCAGATCTTCTGATTCCAGGAAAGAACTCTAAAGCTGCTGCTTCTGTGGTGACTTGTGAACAAAGAAAGGCCTTGTAAAGAAATACATTTTGTTTTAAAAAAATCACCTTGTGTTTTCTGAAAAGGATTTTTTTTTTCTTTTAAGATACAGGAAGAGAAGAAAAACTGGATTAATTTTGAGTGCTAAGTTCTTCTACGTTCTTCTCCCCCTATACCTTTTCCTTTAGAACTTAGAGATATTTTATACATCAAGTGTAGAGCCACGCTTGGTGTAAGGCAGAGCCAGGGAAGGTGTTTGCTTTTCTTTCCCTGACGCCAGCAAGCTGGAGATGATCACCTTGGTGAAGTCAAGACGTGTTTGTCATTCATAAATCAATGTCACTGAAGTGTTTCCAAATTGGGAGTTAGCTCATCTAGGACTTAAGAGGACATAAGAAATTCCACAGGCTTCAGTGGAAACTCTCTCTCTGCAGTTGTTGCTTGTATCATTAAGTGCTTTACTAATGATGGTGCCTCAAGCTCAGAGGATGAGCTGTGTGAAAGTGTTTTTGCTGCAGTAAGCAAGCTTGTACTCCGGGTTTGTTTTTTTTAACCTCTGTGAAATCAGTTCCCTGATGCCTGCTCAAAGAAAATATAATTTGAGGTTTTTTTCCCTGGTTCTTGCTGCCTATGTCTTAATCTCTTAATTTCCCCTTAATACTATTAGAGATAGAAAGTCTGTGTGTGGCAGGAATTCTGACCAACGAGCCAGACTTGCACTGTTGGCTGGATTTGCAGTGAAAAATGACCTATAAGCATAGGAACTAGAATAATCCTTTACAGAAAAGGGTTCAGTGGAAAAGCTGACAGGCCAGGAAAAGGGTGGTGGTGTTTGAAGACAGGCATTGCCCGTTTAAATTGTCTATTGTGATCCCCCCCACACTAGTGTCAGGTACTAGATGCCAGATCTGCTGCATTTTGGTTTTCATTGTTTGTGTGGGGGATGGGGGTGCTGGGGGGAATGTTTTTCTGGGGCTTGTGGTCCTTGGAGTACCTAAGGGTCTCTCTCAAAAGTACTTCTTATACAGCAGCATAATTTAGTGTTCAAGTGCATGGTCTAAACCTCACCTTTCTTTATTCCTCTTCTAGTTTTAAAGCTTATAGAAAACTCTTGAAGATGGGAGGTGCAGTGAGTGCAGGAGAAGACAACGATGAATTAATTGATAACCTGAAAGAGGCACAATACATCCGGACTGAACTGGTAGAACAGGCATTCCGAGCCATTGATCGAGCAGACTATTACCTGGAAGAGTTCAAAGACAGTGCCTACAAGGACTTGGCATGGAAGCATGGAAATATTCATCTCTCGGCACCGTGCATTTACTCTGAGGTGATGGAAGCTTTGGATCTGCAACCAGGGCTGTCATTTTTGAATCTTGGCAGTGGCACTGGTTATCTGAGTTCCATGGTTGGACTCATCTTGGGTAAATAACTTTTCAATCATGTTAACTGTTTATATTAGATTAAAAAAAGAAGTTTTGAGATGGGGAATGAAGCATTCCTCAAGTAATGAAGCTAAGATAGCTAGGAAAGTAAAGAATGCATTAATAGAGCGGGCCAATTTATCAGGTTTCTTGCAGCCTTCTCACTGGAACTGGATGGGATCCAGATTTCTCTGGCTGTTCAGAACAGGCAGTGATGTAGTTCCGTGGGTTGCTGTGGTGGATTCCTGCAGGACTGGACGCAAACTTGGGTTCGTTGCTCCTTAAGCAAGAAGTCATCCTGGGGGCAGCAGTGCCACATTTAGAAGTGGGATTGGGCAGAAACCTGTGACTAGAGCTGCTCTGTGCCTGGTTTGTGTTCACGCTCTCCTGACTAGACCAAAACGTGTGTTTGAGATCCAGTTTTAACTCTTACCAACCTACAGGTGGGAACAGTCTCTGGAAAGCAGTTGGTGCCTCGGAACTGGCTTTGTGGCCACGTCTACCAGAGGTACAAAGCATCAGAGTGCAATTAGACAATTGCAATTTGCCCGGAAGTTCAGTCAGCAGTTACGTCTCCAGGAGTGATGGCAAATGACCACGGGGGTAGATATTTTCCTTTTGTGGGGGTGTTTAGAATTTAAATATTTGTTGCCAGGATAGAGCCTTGCTCCCATCTCCTGTCTGTGGTTTGGTGAGCTTACCCAGGATGCCAATATGTAACTCCAGGGCTTTTGGAGTTCTTTTGAATCAATCTTTGGAAAATTTACCAAGTCCGTTCTGAATAAAAACCATCAGTGCTGAACGGCTTCTGTCTTTTCCAATTTATTTTTGCTGTTAATTGAGGTGGTGACTGTTCCTGATTCCTCTGAGGAGATTTTTAGCATATCAGCAAGGGGCTGTAACAGTAACATAAAAGATTTTCTTTTTTGGAGGGATTGGTTAAAATTGTTTTACATTGGAATTTTTTCCAGGTGATGGGTTTTAGAGCAAAGTATCAGCATTTCCCTCCTACAGAGGAATTTTCTGCATAGTCAAGAGCAAATGCTTCAAAATAATTGTAGAAAACAGCCTCATTTGCTACCAGAAATTGCAGGCACAGGGTTGCGATTCCCATTGTACTGAGGTAGCTGACTCCACACAGGCGCTGCCTCTCTGACACTCAAGGAGCGATCTATAGGAAAGTAACCAAAACTCTCCAGTCCTGTTGGATTCTGTGTTGTTGTCTCTTCCCATTACCTTAATGTTCTAAATTTGCAGGTCCTTTTGGTGTTAACCACGGGGTGGAGCTTCATTCCGATGTGATTGAATATGCGAAGCAGAAATTGGACTTCTTCATTAAAACGAGTGACAGCTTTGACAAGTAAGAAAATGGAACTCCCGCTTGGATTCACTCTGTGCATTTGGCTTTGGTCGTGGCAGTTCTTGCTCCTGTGTGGCAGCTCTGGATTCAGGGTAATCTGAGGATTCTGGCTCCTTAGGCTTGCTGAGCTGCAGTGTGTGACCTTTGAAGCTGATTTGTTTTGGGGGGTAGTTTCAGAAATTTTTTTTTTTTCAGTGTTTTTAATGGCAGAGCTTAGAGGGAGCTGAAGAAGGTTACTTATTTTTAAAATGCACTTGCAGATAACAAATCAAAGCTTGCCAATAACCGTTGTCTTTGTGATCAGAGAGCGTGTGTGGTTATCAGAAGAATATGAACTGATTTCTGTGGTGGCCTCATATATTTTATCTAAGATGAAGAAAAATGCTGTTTTAAAATATAAAGGTAGTTTTATGATGATTAAGTTGGTACTAAAACTGCTTGGGGTTTGATTTATGGTCTTCCTTAGAACCTCCATTTTGCTGCTGTCATGAGTAATAACTTTCCAGCAAGATAACCACTGCCAATAGAAACCTCAGCAGTAAAAGTTGTAGCTGTCATATTTTTGTATCCCTCTTACATTTTGTTCAAACGGGGAAATAAAGCATCTCTGGATACCTGATAGTCCTCCTCTCGTGGGAGGAAGAAAAATTAAAGTCAATACATGCTGGAATTTAAACTCCTCAGCCTCATGCTGTTACTGCTGTACTGGAAAACTGCTGCGGACAGGGGCTGGGTTTTCCTGATGTTGGCAGCAGACTGAAAGTTATTGGCATAGTTGATGCTCACACGCAGATGACTGAGGGGTTTTTTTTCAGAGCCCCATTGCTATTGTTTGAATCGGTGTTTTAAGGAAGACTTTCCCCCCCCCCCCTTCTCTCCAAATAAATATGGCTATGGAGCAAAAGTGAGCTGAATCCTGAAATCAACATGACTGGAAAATTGGCATCCTGGAGAGAGGTGTCTGCTGGGTTGTGCTGTTAGAACACGGTTGTGCAGGAATTGTTAGCTGGCTGCTCTGAATCTCTAACAGGCTTTGGAAAAACCCAAAAGCTTCAGGAAGCATTTAGGAATAAAGAAGTGCTATATTGAGCTGCCTCTCAAGATACCATAGAAGAGTGGATATGTTGTACAACTTCTATCAAAACCAGCCCTTAAATGTAGGGTTTAAAGCTTAGGTAGTTTTGGAGCATGTAAGAAAATCAGAAGCATCATGGAATCATTCATTTTTCTTTTAAACTGAATCTGAAATGCTACAGGCAAAAATATCTTTTTATGAGCTCTTTTGAAGCTAATGGCAAAACAGCAAAGCATATTTCTGAAGCATAAGGTGATAGTTCCCCACAACATCTGAAAACCATTTAAAAGCTTTTCAGAAGGCCAAAAAAACCCTCCATGTGCAGTCCTTAAAAGACCTTAACATTTGGAACTACGGGTCTGATATTTGTATTTGCATATTCTCAGTCTGCATCAGGTGACTTAAAACCAGCTTGATCTGAGGAGTTATATACAACTCAAGTATGAAATTGTGCATCTTTATCCTTTGGAGATTTTAATCTCTGGATTCTCACCTCATTGTTCTGTGGTTTTTGATACTTCTCACCGTGGTCTGTTCTGAGAATATCCAGAATAAATGGGCTTTGGAGGAGAAAACCTGGTTAACTGTTCTCTTGGGGTTTATTTTTCCCTAGTATTTTTTATCGTTTCACCTTTTCAGAACAACAAAAATAATTCACTTGATAAATTGTAATATTCCTGTCTCATACACGTCTCCTTCCTTTTCAGATTTGAATTTTGTGAACCATCTTTTGTTACTGGCAATTGTTTAGAGATTTCTCCGGACTGTACCCAGTATGACCGTGTTTACTGTGGTGCTGGAGTACAGAAGGAACATGAAGACTACATGAAGAACCTACTGAAAGTTGGGGGAATTCTTGTCATGCCTCTAGAAGAGAAGGTTGAGTGACTTTCTACTCATGTTTCTTTTCAGTTATTCTTAATTCTGGTCTTGGTTCAGTCAATAGCTCTTCCTTTAGTTCACCCTTCTTGTAGCATATTGAAGCAAGCATTAAGTGCACCAGCTTTCCCTGGAAGGGGAAACACAACCCTTCAGAATGCTGAAGAAATCCTTAGCTCTCCCAGCCTTTCACATATTCCGATCTGTTATTAATTGCAAGTTTAATTTCATGCTGCAGAGAAATGTCAGCAAGGCTTTTTTCAAGTTGCATAATCTAGTGCTGGACTTAATGGCAAAACGCAACATTTTACCCCCTACCTGGCTTATGAAAGAGTGTGCAGATTGTCCCTGTTCACAAGTGTCAATGGATTCTTTTTAGTAAAAAGTGGGTAACTGCTCTGTGTGTGAACTCAAGAACGTAACTGAGATCCTCATTTTGGTGTAAGGATGTGTTATTTTGATCGACTCAAATGGCTGAGGGACAAGCATCTGACCTTTGCTACTTGAGATGTGCAGAGTTTCTCCCCAGGAAGATGCTGCTCAGTAAGGTCTGAGCTGGGAAGATCTGGGAAAACAGCATCACCCAGACTGCCAGTGCCCGTAGACTGTTGCAATAGATGAAGTTATTTGGGGCTAATCCTGCAAAGAATTCTGGATTTTTCTCAAAACTCACAAACCCCCACCTTTCTCCTTATTACCTTCTACTGTTGTAGCTTCTAGTGCTTTAAACACTTGTCCAGGCAGAAAAGTCATTTGTTCATTTTCTGTTCAGAAATCTTACTGCGGTTCCCACAGTGGGCAATAATCTCCTTGTTTTGCTTTAGTTGACTAAGATAACTCGTACTGGCCCTTCTGCCTGGGAGACCAAGAAGATTCTTGCTGTTTCTTTTGCTCCTCTGATTCAGCCTAACCACGCCGATTCAGGAAAATCGAGGCTTGTTCACTTGCGTGAGTACAGACATTCTTGAGTTTTCTTTTGCTGTTTGGCTAGAAACTGCACCTTCCTTCCTTAAATGTGACATCCCTATGAATCCTTTTAAGGCAAATGACTCCCAACTGCTTCCTCCTTTGAATAGTGTTAACCCCAGGCTAGCTTTGAGGATATCTGCAGAGGCCTGGTGCAGGAATCACAATTTCAGATTCTAAATGCGAATGATTTCTTGTGAAATGATACCTAAACCTGGTGGGATGTTTGGTCCTTGGTTTTCCTCGTGCAGACATCTGTTCCAGTCCTGAATTGTGTACTCCAGTGGTTCTCGGGCACTGTGCTGTGGTGATGGAGAACACACAAGTAGTGCCTGTGAATAAATATTACATCTGCTCAAAGGCTTTTGCTGCCCAGCAGTTCAGCATTCTCCCAAACCCAGAATGCTTGAGAGACAGAAGTTGTGCAATTTTTGGTTAGCCCTTCGAAACAAAGGTAGTAGGCAGTGGCCTCAATCTTTAGATTAAGACTTCAGTGTAGAGTGTCCTCTTAAGAACACATGAAGACAGAGATACTTCCATAAAGAGATTAGTCAGGCTTTGTTCTTATTCTGGAAAGGTGTCTTTGCATGACAAAAAGCAGCTCAGGACACAGTCCAGTTCAGTGCACGTTTCTGCATGTTTTGTACGGTGGTTCTGTAGTGGGACCTGCACAGATCTTTTTTTTTTTCCTGCCTCTTTCATTGAGGTCCCAGAAGCACTCGCTCTTCAGCAGAAGACAGGGCTTTTTGTTTCAGTTTTAATTCATTTTAGTACATGAATGTGTGTCTATCAATACATTTGGTTTTTTGCCTCCATGCTGCCTGAGTTACGTTGTTCACTTAGGGGCTGGCAGCAACTAAGTGCAGAAGGCAGAGCAGTCTTCCAAACCATTACTGTGGGAAGTATTTTAACACAAGAATTTATTGTACGCTTCTATAATTACTTTTATCAAATGGTTTCCAGCCTGTCTTCACCCACTAAGTCTGAAGAAGTTTTTGAAGAGCATAAAGAGTACTCGTGATTTGTAAGTGAAGAACTTGCCAAAGCTGAAGTAACTTCACCACAAAAAATTCATTTTGTGGAAGAGTTTGATAGATTTCAGATCTGGTTATCTACGGTATGAAAATATCTTTTTCTAAGTCACGGTTTCAGTCACTAAGTCTGCGTTCTTAGGAGCTTTAAGACATGTGTATCTTAAAATAATTGTGAGGACTTGACATCAAAATATGAAACTCTTCTTTCATCCCATTATTTTTCCTCCGTTAATGAGAGAAACGCGTAATTAAATTTTGTTTGGAAAGCTCCAATGCAGTTTATCTGAGTTGACAGGAGTTGAATAGAGCTGTTTTTGTTACTCACAGCGGGGAATTCTCGTGGCCTGATTTAATTTGAGCAAATACAACTTTTCCTGTGAGTACTCTTGAGGGAAGTTTCTCCATATCTGTTCATGGTTTTCCTTTTGTTCTAGCCCCCGTGGCGGTTCGCAGCCTGCAGGATCTGGCTCGCATAGCCATCCGAGGAACCATTAAAAAAATTATACACCAGGAAACAATGAGCAAAAATGGAAATGGGCTGAAGAACCCCCCCCGATTTAAACGCAGACGTGTGCGCCGCCGCCGCATGGAAACGATTGTTTTCTTGGACAAAGAGGTCTTCGCCAGTCGTATCTCCAACCCCTCGGATGATAACAACAACAGCGAGGAGACCGAGGATGAGAGACGAGAAGAGGAGGAAACTAAACCCTCTGAACTAAAGCCAGATCCTCCTGTAAACTTTCTGAGAGAAAAGGTCTTGAGTCTGCCTTTGCCTGATCCCTTGAAATATTATCTGCTTTATTACAGGGAAAAGTAATTTCCTCCATCTAGAAAGCGGGAAGTAGGCAGAAAAGAAAATACTGCTTAGGGCTTGACAAATGTCTACCACTTGCTTGCCTGCTAATCTGACCACCCAAGGCAGTAGGCTAGCTGGGGAATGTGGCTGCTGTATTCTTCAACATTATAGCTTTTATTTTTTTTTGTTGAGTTTCTTCTTTCTTCTCAGTTGTGTGCTAGAGTTTTATCCTACAGCAGGGATTCCTTAGGAAGCAAGTTGGTGAACCGCTCAGCTGCTTAAGGAAAGGAGGATTTTAATTCCCTGAAACTGCACAGAGATATTCTAAAAGATCTCATGGCTGCTCTACTGAACTGCAGTGTTTAAATCTTCTTAAGCAGTTCCCCAAAGACCTTTGCTGTCTGTGCTCTCTCCCACTAAACCCGCCATGTGTTTACCATGGCGTGCGTTTAACAGAGGATGAAGATTCTTAGTAAAAACTGACCTGGCAAATCTTGTTTCTTCTGGCAATCTGAAAAAGCACAACTTTTACAGAGAGAATTTTTGGCGTTACCCTTGGGGCATCCAGATTTTGAACGAGAAGGAAAGCATCAGCTCCTCTTTGGTCGGTCTCACTTTTGCTTATAAACTAGATATATCTTTTTTTTTTTTTCAGTAAGAGGTCAAAATGTTTCCTAGAATATTGGTTTTCTTAACGGGAAACAGCTGTTCTAGGGAATTAGTCTGAGAGATGCAAAGTTGCGGGTTGGTTTTTATTTTTACAGCGACGGAGGCAAGCGAAGAACTGCAAAGCTGATGAGCTTTGACGGGATGCTGGGGTAGTCAGGGCTGTGAGCGTTGTCTCTGGAAATGTTTACAGCGTAACTCTGAATGGGGAGGAGGGGAGAGAGGAGAAGCAGAGCAGTGAGTTTGGGAAATCTGACTGTGAAAGCAGAGTCTGTGGGTTTTGCTGTTGGGTGAGCTGACGTCTGGCTGTGCTGAACAGAGGGAAGTGCAGAGCGCTGGCCTGAGCCGAGTGACTTGAGTCTTGGCAAACTGGCCAACTGGAGTTTTGTGGAGCCTGAGAAGAATCTAGAAAGCCGAATTGATGCGGTTCTTTGGTGTTCTGTGCGCGTGCCCCCTGCGAGGTGGCTGGAGTACAACTTTGTGTGCCCACGGTCCACCTGTGGTAGGTGGAATGAGGTTGCTGGACTTGGTTATTTTATTCCTGCAATGATTAAGTAGATGTTTTACCAGGCTCCTCTAGAAGGACTTTACACTCTGCAGTTCTGTGGATGTGAACTCTTAATTGTTATTCCCAAGTCTTCCTGTGGTGGTGGAAGGAGATCCCATATTTAGAAAGGGAAGTTTACTTGGTTCAGCCTGTTTGAAAAGTCTGCTGAAACTGCTAAAGGCTGGAAAGGACCCCTTGAGTTTGTATTGATGTGAAATACTCCTAAAGCAAGGGGGAGGGAGGGGGTGAAAAAACCCTTCTTGGTAGGTAATGAAGCTACGTTAAGGCGTTGCCCCATCAGAAGCACTTCAGTTGGTATCACTTTGATACCTATTTTCATGCTGTCTCCTCATTTTCTGAGGAGGGACGGATGAAGACTGTCTTGCCAAAACATGTTGGGGTTTTGGTTAATAAGAGTTGCACAACTTAATGATAAATAGTGTTTCAAAGTGGTTTTGAAAATAAACGGATAACTCTTGTCTGTCTAAGCCCAAGGTGGAGAACTCTTCCTTGCTTAATAGGCTTTTTGTGTATCTTTGAGAGCATCACCTGATCGTACGCTGTCATGTGGCCGCTGGCACGTAACGTGGTCATAGGCTGTGGTTTTTTGCCTTTGGTTTCCTAAGTTTCCCCTTCTGGTCTCACCAGTACCTCAAGCTACTGTGCTCCCTCTGATTATTAATTTTTATTTTTTTTTTTTTTAAATGGGGCAGTT
>JANHGN010011492.1:2728-13431 GCA_024605025.1 Megaceryle maxima | reverse complement strand
ATAGAGGCTTAATAGAATCCATGTGTCCTATTTCTCTGTGCTTCCCCAAAGGCTGTTGCCTCTCTATTTGTGAGGCATTCCCACTCAATAGCTGTCATACCAGGTATGTGCCTTTCTGAATCCTGGCACGATTTCCACACCCCTGTGTAGCCCAGGGTGCCTCCTGCTTCTGGCTACCAGGTCATTCTTTCAGTTTGTTCATTCCAAAACTTCTTTGAAAGAAGCTCCTTTAAAAATGACATTGGATTTCAGGTTTGTATTAGTAAAGCCTTGCTGAGGTTCTCTTAAAGCTGACCAGTTGAGGGAGAATTATCTTTCATTTATCCCACTTTGATTTTTATCCTCCCCCCACCCCAGTTGTAAAAGATATTTTATCAGATTTTTCACCAGATTTGCCTTTTTTTTTATTACTACATTTGCTAGACTTTTGTAGCTTTCTATAAGATGCATAAAATACTGCTCTTTTTTTTTTCCTGGATACTGTTAAATAACTAAATATATATACAGGAAATGTACATTCTAGGTTGTCCCCTTGTCCAAAAAGCCCCTCAGATCCAACCAAACCCAGAGTAAAAGATTTTTGTATAATATAACTGTGAAATAGTATCGCTTATAGCCCGTCGAGGAAGGGGAACTGCAAACATTTCCCCTGTGCACAAGCACTTGCACTGTAGGTTCGTATTTTCTAACAGAGTAATTGTAGCATAACTGCTTCTGTAGAGTCTGTAAATGGCCCAGGAATTCTACCTGCTCTGTTTCCCTTTGTGTTTTAAGTAGTCTTCAAATGTACACAACTCTTTTTAGGTTTCCATCCCTCGGTAAAGTTGCAAAAGGAAAATGAACTTCAAGCTGCTTTAATCACTAGTGTGTAAAAGATCTCTGTAGAAACGAGAGTTCTGTTGGCCTGAGGCATGCAAAAGTGTTACGCAGTTTCCATGAATAAGTGTTTCTGTATCAATAAATTCAGTAAAGACTTTTTAGCCTTCTTAACATGGCTTTGCATCATGTTGTGCTTGGAGTCCTTTGGAGACAAGTACTTATTTCCATAATTGAAGCTTTAAGATAGTAGCACGCTAGAAAAAACAAAAGCACTTCATTATGAGGTGTAGGTGCATGGTTTCAGATGAGCTCCTCAGAATATAATCTCTAGAGAAACCTGCCCTTCTGATGGTCTCAAAACCTTTCTGGAAGGGAGTTGTGTGAGCTGCCTTTTGGAATTGGCACATGCCACACTGACCTAGCTGTAATCTATCAGAATGGGTAAGGAGTGAATTCACTTACCTGGCTGTTAGACCTGGACACAACAGATAGCAAGAGATTCTGACCTTTGCTGTGCTTCAAGGACTTGCCTAAACTGAACGTGTCAGGGGTTTGTTGAATGCATCCTGAACTGCAGCTCCCCTCTTGCCTCCTGTGGTTTGGTAACTCGGATTTTGAAAAGCTGGTGTTCAAAGTTTACATGTTGCTACTACTGAGAATAATATTTTGGCTTCATCTGGAAATAGGAATGGGATCCTAATAACAAATACAGCTGCTGCTAATTAAACTTCTCTATTAACCTTTATTCCACAGGGTAATTCCCTCTAGTCTGTCTCTCTTCCTGTCATCTGTGTGGGATAGATGTCCTGTTACCAACTCTACCATGAGACTAGTTCAGTGTTAAGTGGTTTTGTTCACGTGATGCTTGCTGAAAAAAAAACAAACCAACCACCAAGTTCAGCTTTGTGCTACGGATGTGTCATCCAAATGGCATCAAGTAAATTAAATCTGTCAGATTATGTTTATGTTCACTTCAGAGTGAAATGTAAAACATCTCGTTTCCCTGGGAGGTAGTGATGAGCTCCTTGGGGGACCTGCTCCAATGCAACCTCTCTACTGGGGCAGAAGTGATAGGTAAAAATAAAACAAAGAAGGGTGTTGGGGGTGGGTGGGAACTCACACCTGAAAACCAACCCCAAACTTCCCTACTGTGTCCAGCAGAGGCTGGAAACGCTTCGGCTTGGGATGCAAGCTTTAACTTCCATTCCTGTGCCTTAGGAGTTAACTTTTGGTTCTTGTTCAGAGCCCCAAGCTCCTTTTTAAACCATTTGTCATGTTGATGGAAAGTAAGATAAGTGAATGCAGGAGTCAGGGAATTGGGATTGCTGGTTTCAGAGCATCTCCCAAACATCCCATTTGTCATGAGGGGGAGATAAGGGAGGTAGAAAGGGGGTTCAAGTTCAAGTGAAGATCTGCATTTGAAGTATATGTTGCAGAAGTTGCCTTTTTGTGCTCAGATTATTCCCCGCGGTGTTGCTGCTCTTCAGTCTGCTGAAGATCCTGTTCTCACAAAGGAGTGGGCAAATACCCATCAATCCTGCCAGGAGCTGCTGAGATGGGATTCCCAAGACAAGTACGTATAGAGAGGTGACTGATGCCTGGCCCTGCTCTCCTTTCAGCGATATAAATAAACCTGGAAGGGATATTTTTTTCTTTCTTTCTCTTTTTATTTGCAGATGGTTGGTTTAGAGCTCGGGAGTTTGTGCACCAAGATGTAATTGGAGGCAGAAGGCAAAAGCCTTGTGTCTGTCAAGTGGCCTGATGTGCCAGGGAAGATCAGCACTGATGGCTTCCCTAAATACTGAAGCGTGGCTTGAAGAGAGCATTTTTTGGTTTATTTTTTCCAGAAATACTTCTTTACAGAGCAGCTCCTACGTAGCTGTGTTACCCTGTCCAAACAGTTCAATGTGCTTTTGTAAAGAGATGCTATGGGGAGCAACCAGGCTGGAAGAACCACAATTTGAGCCTCAAAGCCTTTGACATAACCCGCATTGTCTTTTCTGATGCTCACAAGTGTGAGCTTCTAGTGCCCTTAACTTCTCAAATGGGAATCAAAAACTGGCACTCACCTGGAGCCCTCTGCCCTCAGCTGCTGATGGGTTACATAAAGGCTGGAGCAGATCATTTCGCCCTTGGCAGCCCCTTTCTCTAGGAAAGGGTTGGGTGGCCACTAGAGGACACTCTGCTCAAGACCACGAGTTGGGTCCAGAGGGGGAGCAGGGAGGAGCTCAGCGAACCTGCTTAGATTTCTGAGCCATGTCAGGGCAACCAACCAGCAGATTGCCCGAGGGTGCAGAAAACCTGCAGGTTAATAAATGCCCTTTAATAGCTGGGCAAAATAAAATACAGCTTTTAGCATGGCCTGAAATGTGTAAGTGGAGCCCCACCACCCACTGCTCGCTCCCCAAATGCTCCAGTGGCAAAGGATCTGAAAGGAGAAGAGCAGAGGTTTAATTGTCACTCTGTTAAGTGCTCTCTCATCATGTGAATTTTATTGTGGTTTACAGCATAAAGCAGATAGGCAGGTTGATGGGAGACTTTCCTTTCCTGATTTTCCAGGTCATCTGGAGTTGTGCCATGTTTGGAATTCCTCAAGTACCTTTATATCCTAATGATGGTTAGTGCCTCACACTCCTGCTAAACCCACACGGGTAGGACCTTGTGTAGTAGTAACTTCAAACCAAAAGACAAGCTGGTTTCACTCTTAAGCTTCTTTCTAACAGCAGAAGGTGATTAATCCAACCAGAACCACATCCTCCCTTTTGCATCTCGATTTTATCATCCAATAGAAGGAACAAACTGAGGTCTGCAGTTCAAACTCAGTTGTTTCTTTCACTCTTCACCCCTCCACTGCCTTTAATTTCTCAAAAATTCTGACATTTTTCCAAATAACATTCTGGTAGAAAGAAATCACATGAGCTAGAAGGTCGTTGAAATAAGTCAGCTTTTACTCTTTAAGAAACTTTACAGAATTGGGCTTTTTTTGGTCTTTATTTGCAGGTTATTTATCTCTGTTGGGAAACTCCCTTTCAAAATCATTTTACCTGTTTCATTCCATGCTCCTGTCAAGACTTGGACACCTATTTTTGCTGGATGCCGTAATAAGAAACAGCCTCTATCCTGAGAAAGCTGTTAGATAAGATGCTCTCCTTAGTGTGCCAAGGCAAAAAATTTTGCCTTAATAAAAACTTGATCCTGGGACATCTGCCTGGTAGCTCAGCCCTGGAAGCAGAGGGTCACGTTTTGGTCCACGAAGGTGTGTTTTGTGTACTTCCAGATGAGAAGAAGGTGAGGAGTTAACTCGCTCGTCAAAATACAACACAAGGGGAGAAGAAATCAAAACGAAGAGTTTGTATTTCAGCACCACAATGAAAGGGGGGGTGGGAACAGCCTGATCTTCTTCCCTGATGTACATAATGGCAGAGGGGGTGGGTGGCTGGACTGTCAAACTGCCTTAATTTAATTGCAAACACATGCTGAGGAGTCCCCTCCTCCTGGACCTCAGCGCTGGGAAACTTGTGTTGCCATATTTTTTTTTTCCCTTTTTTTTTTTTTTTTCTCAGCTCCCTGCAGTTCAGAATTGAGACAAATCCACTCCAGCAAACACCATGCTGCTCAAAACTTCAGCTCTTCGAGGCTTTTTGTGGTTTCTCTTCTTGCCTACTTTGTCCTGCGCCTGTCCCAGTCGCTGCCTGTGCTTCAGGACTACAGTAAGATGTATGCATCTGATGTTGGAAACCATCCCTGATATCCCACCTCAAACAAACATACTGTGAGTAACCAGTTCATTTTATTGCTTTTTCTTAACCTGCTTGGTCTTTAGAAAGAAGTTAAAGCTAAAGATGTGCTTTTTCTTTTTTTTTTTTTGTCCTCCTTTTATTCTGCAAAACCAGCTGCATCACAAACTGGTTTGGGATTTTAAAGCATAAACCAGACAGTGCTTCTTTTGGCATCACTTAATTGTTAACAGGACAATCGAGGGGATGGAGAAATTTAATGGGAGTAATGCCGGGGTGGGCAGTGAGAGATGGTTGGGGAGAATCAAAGGTCACAAAATGTTAAATGGAGCTTAGAGAAAGATCGACAGATTACATTTGAAAAGGCTGTGTGTACATCGTAGGGGTGTAGGGCAGGGAGGGGATCTACAGCAGATCAGGCTTTTGTCTCTACTGAAACCAGCACTTTTCTCACACGTACACCACCAGTTCTTTCCTAAACTTGAGGTGCTGGTTTTCCAGTTTCTATCTGAACTATACAACTCAAGGCTTATTTGGAAAGTAATAGCTGGGGCAACTGGGATTCCTTGAGAACTGAGGGAGCTGCTGGCTGAGCCTGGCTGACCAGAAGAGGTGGAGGAAAAGGGCAGGTAAGGCTCAGAGAGCCCTAAATGGCTCTTACTGATGGATCCAGAGAGTACTTCCCTGTCATTCTGAACTAATTCTTAATTTAAAGGTGCTTTTAAGATGCAGTGGCAACAAAAAACCCCTTCCATTTATTCTTTTCTTAGCTGATCCCATAGTTGAGAAGACTTTTTTTTTTTTTGTAAATAGTAGGAAAGAATTGTCAAAAATTTATCTTTATACTCATCTTCCTCAAACTGCTACCAATTAGAAAACTTTCAATGCTCTTTGAGAAGCTTTTCCCTGTCCCTGTAAGGAACCAATTTTGGTCTCAACCAGAAGATCTATACCTGTCTTTCTTCTGTAAAGAGCTCGCTGATATTACTAATGCAGTTTCTCTGCTGGCAGCTTAAAGGAGGATGATGTGGGCAGGATGCTGTCATTTTAATTGCTGCCACCCAGCTCTGCTTTGATGGGTGGAAACCACCAAGGACAGGTCAGAATCTGGACTTGCTCTCTCCCTAGGCTGTGATGGAGTGGTTATTCTACAGCATGGAACTGGGCAGTGCTACCAAAACTACTTGTTGTAGTTTTTAATCTGCTCTGCAGCAGCTTGTAGAATCTGACTCAACAAACTGACCTCAAACTTTCTCCTCCCCCCCCTCCTTATTCTCCTGTGTCTTGAAATGTTAAAATATTTAAAATTCCCTTACCCTGTTTGATTTCACTAACTCACCTGGTTTCTCCTTGGTTAAACAGGGATTTTTCCTGGGGGAAAAGTTTGTTTCATTGGCTGAACTGAGATATTCTGAGCTCAGTAAAGCTGAATTTCTCTTTGACATGAAATAACATTTACTTGTCACGCTGGGTAGCCTGAGTGCATTTCTGGTGGAGATTCTTTGAGTGCAAAGGGAGGGAAATTTACTGTGGTCCCCCACATTTTTTCCAGTACTGGGATGGTGTATTTCTAAATGCCCTCTGGCCACAGCACGCTTCATTCTCTGGGCTGCAAGGGGCAAAACCTGACTGGTCCATGGCTTGTCCTTTATAGACCAGTATTTCTTGAGGAGATTTATCTGATTTATTCTCTTTTCATCCTCTTTGTGTAATTATAAGTAAAGCTCATGCTGATGAGCAGGGATCCCTATAGATAGAAAGACATGTGAGCCCAGTAGATGTTCTCTGTTGGCAGATCATGTGCCTTTGTGTGGTAAGTAAAAATCCTGACTTTCTGGCTATCCTGAAGATCTAGTGTCTGTAAATACACTTGCCAGCTAGCATCTCACTGTATCTGTTATAAATGCATTTGAATAATTACAAAAAGTTTAATTGTGCAAGGTGTAAGAATGCTTCTTAACCAAGCCCTTGCCTGCTCCGGCTTTTTGGTATGTTAATCTTTCTCCTGGGAGGACCTTTGTGTCAGACAGAACATTCAGAATTCTAGGAAGAATAGTCTCTATCATGGAGTTATTCTGAGTAGGAAATGGGGGGATTGTGGCATTTTCCCCATTTGCCCTTTGGTAGGAAGAGGACCGAGGCTGGGACTGCAGATACAAACACCCATCCCAAGCTCCAGCTCGGTTCCCTCACAGAACAGCTACAGTTTTCCAGATGGAGATTGCTTTGAAGTTGGATGTTTGGGACTTTCTGACCCCCGTGTCTCTGTGCCACCCTCTCTCTAACAATCCTTGAGGAGTGGGGAAGTCTCCTAGCCGGCACACGCTGTGCTTCAACAAGCCCTGTTGGCAGATGGCCCCCTCGGGGCTGTAGCCAGCTGGCGTAACGTAGAGCAGCCCGTAGCCTTCTCCGAGCGATGCCGGGATTGGCATGGAACCAGTTCCAGGATTGATGAGCTGTTACTGGCTCCTCTTTGGTCACCATCTCCCTCCTCCCTTCCCAGTCCCAGCTGGGTGCAGCTGAGGATCTGGCCCCCCTGGCTTGTTTTAGCAATGGACTGTTTATCTCTGGTAATGAATTCAGCTTGTTTTATCCTGAGGAGAGGATAGGACGGCAGGGATGGCTACGCGCGTACAGATAAGTAAGCTATAAAAATTCATGGTGGATAACTGCAAAACGTATTTTGGCTGCTGTCTGTTCAACTGGAACATGATTATCCAGATGTGATCTGCTGGTTACCGCTGGGATTCAAGCAGTTCTTTTAGGCAGCAGCCCAAAGAAGGGAACAGCTGTGAAACATACACTCAGAAAATTTCAATAGGTCTTTAACCTTCGAAGTCGTTTGTTCTACAGTGTGACGTTTCAAACAATAAGCTTTGAGAAGTGTGGGCACGAGTAGAAGAAATCCATGGAAAGAAGCTCCCCTCTGGCTGGCAGCTAATGGATTGCAATCCAATTATCCCCGGGTTATTCTTCTCTCTGCATTATGCGTAGCACATAATGAATGAGTCCTTCTGGAGAAGCGTAGCCGAGGGCGCGAGCGAAGGCGGCGCGGTATCCGGGATCTGAACGCATCGCTGGCACGAACTGAAGGTGACCCAGTTGTTCACGGACCTGCTCGCTAATGGGGCAGCGTAAGCACGGCCAGCTCGTCAAGTTTTGTTTCATTCCGTTGTTGTGCTGCTTGTCTGGTGGCCGCTCGGTTCCTTTCTTGCTCCCGTGGGTCATTCCCCTGCAGCAGGGAGGCTGTAGCAGGGCAGGGCGTAGCTCTCTTGGTCTTTCTTAAGGAGCGTGGTTTGGAGAAGGAACTTTATCCATTTGCTGGGGAAAGGGTTAGAGAGCAAATGAGTTCTTGGAAATGCTGCTCCCTTTTTGGTCTCTTGTCGTGCGCTTCGGGGTATTTTGGGGGGATTACTCATTTCCTCTGCACGTGATAGTCTCATATATAGCCATGAAATGCACACCCACGTGTTTGGGATGTGCCAGGTGTGATCTCGTTCTGACTTCTTTCGCTGTAGAGTTTAATCCTCATTAAACCTTTCAGAGGTGACCGAAGTCTTTTGTATGTTCTGTTTATAGAAGTCCCTTCAGCAGAAGGAAAATGGGGAGGGAAGGTATTAAAACATATTTTCCTTCCTAGAAATGTTCCAGCATCTTTTGATGGAGAAAAAAACCAAAGCTAACTCTCAGGACTGTAGCTATCTCAAGGGTTTAGAAATCCTACCTTCAGTGAACTTCACGCTGCTTCATCATCTGGTTCCCTCCTGCTTGAGTATTTGCATCGTCTTTGACCTCACCTCACATCCTTCTCCCATAGATATATGAGCATTTTTCCCTGTGCTTTCTGGGGAGAAGTTGCTGGGTTTTGGTGACAGAATGTGTGTGTATTTTGGGTAAAGACACAAATGGTCATACCCTTAAAAAGGAGGAAAGCTGACATGTATGGTATGTGAGTCTTAATCTCGATAGCAAAGAATGCCCCAGCAGTTCATTGAAGCTGGGATGGTCCTGCTGCTTCTTGGGCTACATGAAAAAGATATCTATATCTTTATCTTTACATTCTGAAGTTTTCTTTTACTCCTTCCGGGGTCAGAGCACAGTTCAGCAGGAAGGAAAGTTGTCTTCATTTGATGTGGGTGAGACCTTGAACAGATGGTACAAAGGCACTATGCGTTAGGTTGAGGAGTCCTGCTCCTTGCTGACATGAACGCCCAAGAGTGGACTGTGCTGGTTTGATTAGGATCAGATGCTAATCTCCATACCAGCTGTTAATACATAATAGCTCAAATCATCGAAGATTGATGGGATCAGCAGTGTGCTGTGTCACCACAGGGCCAAAACCAAGTTTTGGAGATGATCCTTGCTCTGGCTTTTGCTGGCAAGAGCTGAAAGGATGCTCTGTGACAGGGGATGAAAAGATCCCAGCAGGGACAGAAGACCCGCAGACCACTCCTGCCCTGGGCTAGGCTTGGAAGGGCAACATTCCTGCCAGCTGATGTGCACAGAAAAGGTGGGATCAAACCAGCTTGGTGCATCGGCTGCTGAATTACTGTCCTGCCCCAGCTGACGCAAAGAGAGCCCTTTTGAACATCTGACCCCTCTTTGTTGGAAGCTGAAGTCTTAAAAAGTTGGTTTCAGGAATGTCTGTGGCTAATTTCTTAATTACAGTCTAATGTGGTTGTTCCTAAAACTTCCAACCGTAAGCAGCGCGGCGGTGTGATGGAGAAGAGCAGCCTGCTCTGCAGCACGAGGCTCTCTCCATCTGCTTGCTCTTCAGTGCTTCAGCCACCATCGTATAATCTCATTTACTAGTATTTCCATGGTGAACATATTTTCCTTCCTCCTCACTCTTTGAAATCTTGATGTCTTAAGCTGGTACACCCCAAAATAGCCAAGACTTGGGAAAAAACCCAACTCTGAGCCTCCCTGCGGTCTCCTCATCTGTTGAGCAGAGATGGCAATGCTCAGCTGTCCATGTAGGGATTTGGAGATGAAGTTATTAAAGCCATTTGGGGACTCGTGTGCGAGAGGGACATTCCTGAGTTGGGGAGATGATGACAGTGAGTCTGGAAGACTATTTCCAGCTCAGCAAGGCTTTTCTCCCTTCCTGCCAGGACTGGAGCTGTTTGGCAGGATGAGGGAACCTGCAGAGCTGACTTGGATCTTCTGTGGAGAAGTAAGAAAAGCTATCATCTTTCTGCTAAATGTTCTGCCTCTTAGATATGGGCAACTTAAGTTAAAAATTGTTGATAGGACGTCTTTCACACCTTCCCTTCCCCAGGAAACACTGGAAGGAACCTCAGTGCCTTATCTCTGTTTGTAAAAGCACCTTTACTCCCAGTGGTTTTGTTGATAATAATTGGGTGGCTGCCACTCACTCACTCACAACCAGTTTGGGGTGAAATGGTCCAGAATTGTCAGAATCGTTGCTGTGCCCAACGTTTTGAACACAAAAGATGCTTCCACAAAACAAAGCCAGTGATTTCCATGGAACTGCAGTAAAATACCTCTTATAGCTAATTATCTGCTTAGTTAACATAGTGATACACGATTCTGTAAAAGCCTAAAGTGATTAAAGAGAAGTGGAAGTTTCTTGTGAAAGCCATTGATTGCTTTATGTGCTAATCATGGGCAATTATTTAACACAATGCTTTGAGGAATGATTGTTCTGAGAGGATCAGAAAGATTCAAGTGTCATTCTGTAAAGCCCCCATTTCCAGTCCATTTACAACTCCTGGAATCCTTGGAAAGCCTCTGCAATGGGGGTAAGAGCTGTGGGAGTCTGAAAGGATGAGTTGATTCAACAGCAGAGCCTGAATTATCCACTGTGGGTGCATTTTCCTGTCAGAGCTCTGGTGCTTTGGCACAAGGGTTTGGTGAGATTTTCTGCTGAGCCAACCAAGCTGGTGTTGTCCAGAGGGCAGCTTCTGTCAGCTTGAGGCCCAGGACTCCAGGCACTGTGTGGGTGAAGGCAGAAGAGGATCTGGGATCCTTCAGCAGCAGCTACTCAATTTGTTCCTTGTGGAAAGGTATCTTGTAATTGCACCCTCTGCTCCCAGTGTTCTGCTGGGACCCCCCCCTGCAGTGCTGGGGCAGCTCTGGAGTCCTCAGCACAGCAGAGACAGGGACCTGGTGGAGCGGGGCCAG
>JANHGN010011489.1:0-44933 GCA_024605025.1 Megaceryle maxima | reverse complement strand
AAGAGGCCACGATGCTGTGTAAGTGCTGCTCAGCAACAGCTAAAACACCCCAGTGTTACCAACACTGTTTTCAGCACCAATCCAAAACACAGCCCCACACCAGCTACTGTAAGAAAATTAACTCATCCCAGACAAAATCAGGACAAGTTTTCCTAATATTCTGAATAAGTAAAAGTTTGAATGCTCATAATGTGTTCTATAGATTTGTAACAGTGCAGGGACAAAAGGAATCACAAAACTTGATTTAGTTTTTAGCTCTGCCTATGGATCCAAGTGGTGTTGCACAGTTCTCTCAATGTTGCAGTGTAGTGGTTGACATCTAGGGGACACACAAGGACAGGGAATGTGACAGCTTCTTTTATTATCTCTTAGAATAACCCATGGAAGTCTAAGTCAAGGAGGCTCAAGAGAAAACCATGATAGATTTAAGCAGACAAGGGATTAGGCAGCTCAGTGACAAATACATTTGTATATATGTAAGTCAGGCACAGTAAGAGAAAAAATATTCCTATATGGGCACTGGCTTGACTTTTGGAGTGAGGTCTAAGTCAAAACATGAACTTTTTTCATGTAGTGATTCAGAGATCCACTGTTTCTGTCAAGCTCCAAATCTCTAATTAATACATTTTTTGCCTGGACACCTTCAGAGAAGTGATTTTCAGTCTTTTGATTTTCTGACTGAAAATTTTTGGGCCTTCATGTAGTGAATTTAAACATAAATTGCATTCCCTTAATTAAAGGTCATGCATCCTTTAGAATAGTTCTTGAACACTGCAGTGTGAAAACCATTGTTCCAGCTCATTGCTTACTGGCACTTCTGGAACCAGGATGTTAATACAGTTGTATTTTTATCTGATCATTCCGATCCAATTTCTTTAAAGACCATGCAACTTATAAAAGCAGTTCCAGTCATAAGAGAACTTTTCAGGTGAGTTATACATTTTCCTCATGGTTTGTGGTATATTGTTCAATTTAGGCCACCCAGAGAGACAGGGGACATGGTAGCTTTTTTTCTCATCTTTTGGAATAAGTCTTTAGGGGGCTCTAAAATAGGAGTATGATGAGTTAAGAGTATTTCTAAAGTATTTTAGCTTTTACTCAGGAGAGAAAAAAAACCTCTTTTTTTTTTTTTTCTCTCTCAAACTCCAGTGGGAATGTGCTGACTTAAAGCTGCATTGCACTTGCTTTTGTCCCAGTGATATCAAAGCTTGAGAGAACAGTAAGATGAGTGCTGGGCAAGACAGATTTCCTATTGTGCAATTTCATCATACATAGAACTGAATTAACTAATGAGGGGGACAAAGTACTCAACCTATACATACTGCAACTGTTTGCAGGATCAGAATGTAATACTGATTTCTGGAATGCATTACTTGATTAAAGAGTGGAAAACAACAGGGAAAAAAAAAAAAGAAAGAGTATCTTCTTCTTAAGACTGCATTTTTTGTTTTCATTTCATGTCTCCCCTTATTTATATTTATGTAGCTACATTCTCTTTTCTGCCACATGAATAAATAAGGGCAATGTTACACTGCAATCATTGCTATCTTCCCTGACAGAATAACTGCATATCTGAGAACAGTTTGTGCTTCCTATATATTCTGTGGAATTAAAGCTGAAAGTTATTTTCTAAATATTAATCCCCACAAAATAGAAAAAAGGCTTAAAATGAGCAGACAATTAGAAGAGCTTGGAAGCTATCCATAAGAATTATTTTGTCTTTTTGTCATTTCCTCTGCACTTGCCTTTGTTTCAGAACTCAAATTTACATTTGTTGCTTCCAGATAGTGAATTAAATTTATCAATGTGAAGGTTTTGTAAGTAAAATTTCAAGGTTTGCTTTCAAACTAGTTTCACAGTCCATTGAGTTGAAGAAGCAGATTTACAATGCTGGTGCTTAACAGTGATGCTGGAGAGATGCACCGAAGCAATACCTGGCTGACATTTCTATGAATTGTATTCCTATTCATTTTTGCAGGTCAAGTTACCTACTGTCAGCTCAAAGAAATATGGAAAAATAGGAGCTGTATAGTGACAAACATATCTTCTTAGCTGTGCAATCAAGCTCTTTCAGTCATCAATAAAAATGAGAAGCTGAAGGTCACTGTCTAGCAATCCATGCTGGATCATATAGTTCTGGGGCCCTCAGTTCAGGAAGGACAGGGAAGTGCTTGATAGCATCCAGGGCAGAACCACAAAGATGATGGAGTGGAGCATCTCCCTCATGAGGAAAGGCTGAGGGAGCTGGGGCTCTTTAGCTTGGAGGAGACTGCGGGGGGACCTCATTAACGTTTATAAAGATGTAAAGGGTGAGTGTCAGGAGGATGGAGCTGGGCTATTCTCAGTCTCAAACACTGACAGGACAAGGGGCAATGGGTGCAAGGAGGTTCCACACAAATATGAGAAAAAAGCTTCTTCACAGTGAGGTTAACAGAACACTGGAATGGGCTGCCCAGGTTGTGGGGGTCTCCTCTGGAGGCATCCAAAACCCACCTGGATGCATTCCTGTCTGACCTGATGTAGGTGATCCTGCTCTGGCAGGGGGATTGGACTAGATGATCTTTCAAAATCCTTTCCAATACCTAACACTCTATGATATAAATTGAAGTAATTAGCACAATAATATTACAATTGGGGTGTAAAATTGAACTAAATATTGCTTTGCTTAATTACTGTATTCATTCTGACACACCTGATGGAATGTATTCTACAAGTTAAATCTCACCTGGAATGAATCTTCAACTGAGTTTAGGACATCTCTTTGATTCTGTTCACATGTGTTGCACGAACATCTATAGCAGAGAAAATCTTAGAAGTACACCTCAAGGGCAGTTTATCTGCTGAAATAGCTCAGGCAGTTTGGACTACTGGAGTACCAGGGAAATAAGCTAGATGACCTCTTAGGTTTCTTCCATCTTTACCTTCAAACTCTCTATTAATGATTAATAATTTTTCCAAGACTTAAATTAATTCTGAGCAAATAATTTTTCTTTCATGCCTCCAAAATTTTTTATTTTCTTACAGAAGATTATTTTATTTTTAAAATTTGCACTTTTCTAAGAACTGTTGTCCTATTTATTTTTTTTCCAGAGTCCTATCTAATTCCTGTTTTAGGCTTTTCTCCTGTTTGCACACTGCAATTCATTTTGCATTGCCTATAGAGTTGCAAGCTGTGTAAAACCTGTGATGTTTTTTGCTGACTGCCTGGAGAGTAGCTAGTAGGAAAATAGAAAAAGGCAGAAGTCAGAAGATAGGTTTGTGCAGGTATTTCTAAGAGCTTATCTTCATATTCTTGCGAACAAAATAAATTACTTTGGGGGAAAAGTTATCCTAAATATACCATTAAAAAGTAACTGGCTGACTCTGAGGAAGAATATTAACTTCTTTGCCCACCTGCTGGAGTTTAGCTACTGTTGTTATATAGGTTCATGTTTACAGTTCATAAGGTAGGACCAGGAGGTTTGATAAGGAAACTAGGAGAAGAGAATCAAACTCTAAAAGTTAAGATGAATGTGTCTTACTTTCCCTCTCTTCAACTCTCCATATGAGCCATGAAGATGGTGACATCAGGGTTTATCTATTTCACTGGGTTCTGTCCTTGAGTTCTTTTTATGGTCAGTAAATGCCTTGGATAAGATTTTCATCACCGCTTCTTTAGTCTTTAAAGATGCATCAAACAGAACAAAACAAAACAAAAAGTATGAAAGTGCTCCAGAAACTTTGGTTCCAGCCCCAGAGAGGCAGGGGGTGAGAAGGAGATGTTTCTCCTAAAGTTAAGCACGGCAGAGGACAGTTTTATAGGTTGTCTTCCTGGTATCCCCTTGCGAGCCCTTGTGTCTGTGGTGAAGCAGGTCCCATCAACACCACCTCCCAGTGCTGTCTGCCTTCTGGGTGACACTTGTGATGTCTATTTGTGGGTAATTTAACACCATGTCTGTGAGAACTGAAATAGCAGCAGCTGTTCTAACTTTTCCACATGAACACAGTGTGATTGAAATTTATATTTGTCACCCCTGAGCTAGTCTGGGGCATGCCCAGATTACAATATTGAATATTCATCCTGTATATATAGTTATGAATACTGGAGGACAGGAGTGGAAGTACTACAGCTGGAGACTTGTATACTTGCAAGGTGGAATAGGCTGGGTTTGGAGTGAATGTACAGACCTTAGGGGAATGTAGCACATCAAACAAGTGCAGGATGCTGTTATAACAAGGGTTTGCTACAGCAAAGGCCTTGTTTCATTCCCATGAAAGGCCAGTGTCCCCTCAGAATGACTTGGTGATACCTCAGACATGAAGATGCTAGAGAAGGTTAAATACTGTAGAGATCTCTACAAGGTAAACCACTGGCAGGCACATAGGCACTGCTATGCATTTAATTCTGGCTTCTCTGCTCTGGCAGGGGAGGTGGACTCAAAGATCTCCAAGGTCCCTTCCAACCCCTGACATCCTGTGATCCTGTGAAAGGTTTGTGGCTTTTATTGACAATAAGAGAAGACCACCCTCCTAGACAAGGTACCTATCTGACTGAAATTTGGACAGTAGCTTAGTTCCCTCTCACTTGTGTTGCCTCTATCTCTTAACCTGGCAAAAAGACTGCAGTGCCCATGGTGTCATTAGGACTTTGCAGCATTCTGACTATTGCACAGTAATTATCCTGCTGTCAGAACAAAACTCAACCCCTTCCTACACTGAAGGCAGAGTGCTAAACAGCTCTAGAGAGGGAAGCCAGAAGGTATCGAGCATCATCTGGGCAGCACATCCTGGTCATCATCTCTCAGACAGGCACAGGCAGGCTGTCACTTATGATGTTGACCGAATCTTTGTGTATCTCACCATGGAGGCATTAGTATTGAAACTGGCTCTCCTCCACAAAAGACAAAGAGATGTGTCCAAAACCCACACAGAGACCTGCAGACCTGTTCTGCATCAGTGTGAAAAGCACTCCAGGATCACCCTGAGGCTGGGAAGCACCAGGTAACAGCATCGGTGCCATTGTATCATTGGAACTGCTGCCCTTAGCACCCAAAATCAGAAGTTAAATAGGTCACTGTAAATCACAGAGACACTGTAATGTTATTGCTCGAATTGCTGGCTATGTTTCTATTCACTGATTGCATGCAGCTTACAGAAATTCCCCTTGCAGCTGTCACTGGGTAGGATCCTTGTCATCTTGACACACAGTGCTGTGTAACTTACTCTCTGTAAACAACTGCTGTGACTGTCTCTTAGCTGAGCAACTTGACAATGAAAATTGAAGAAAGCATAAACCCCATTAGCACAATAAAGGATAATGCTCTGTAAATGCTGAGTTATACAGCTGAGCTCGTGTGCACAAATTATTCTTTATGTCAGATACTATAACAGAACTAATCCCAGCAACAAGAGAAGCTAGACTTGCAGCAAATCCTGAAAATGGGTGAGAAATGGTGTTTTCACAAAATCAGCAATTTCCCCGTATTTTCTTAATGCTCTTGAGAGTTTTTGCACCATGTCTGTGTTACACTCCAAGTACCAGAGATAATATCTATATAGTATAGATAATATAGATAATAAAGGTTAGTCAGGAGCTGGTGGTGGAGCAGGTGACATTCCTTTCTTGTGTACCTCCATGGTACTGCTCTCTGAACTACTGTGCATATTCTGCACAGGGTATTTGGTGGGATCACTCGGTCATTTTGCTTTTGAATTATTTGTATGTAAGTGCACGATGCCATCTTTTAGGCAAAGAATAGATGAGTAAATCTATGAGCTGGTTTCTCTAACTTCTTTCAGGTATGTGCAGTGATAGGCCAGGTTTACCATGTAAAGTTGCCGACCTACATAAATCAAAGACTTCAGCAGTTTTTTATTGCTTGCCTGTGGTTTGTGGGCTGCAAAGGGAACTCTCTGTTCCCTTTAAATTGTTTTTCTTTCAGTGAAGATGAATAAAAAGTCTTATATTGGAGTACTCCTTCAAATGTGCATCCTCTTTTCTTCTTGAGTGCAGAGACAGCGTCAAGTGTACATAGTGCATAGGTGCAGGGAGTAATTGTTTTGTCACCAAGAAGACTTCAGGCTTTACAGTTTGTAGGCATCTGGAACAAGTGTCTTTGATTCTCAAGGATTCACACTCTACAAGTATTGCCTTCCCTCTCTGCTTTCCAACCTGCTAAGTCTCAAACAAATGTGGGTTGTACTCAAAATCCAGAATAAAAAGATAATTATTAATGCAGAAAGTGTAAAGTGCTGTGCAATTCTCTCTTCTAACCCAAAGAGATGCTTTCAGTATTTATAGAGAGCTTTACCTCTCAGCAAAGTTCATCCAAGAAGTGTATTGTGTCTGCTCAGCATGCTGCCATGACAGAGACAGGTCGTTAAAGCACTGGCTTCTGGATGCAAATTCATGGTGTTCAGGAACGTGGTTCAATCTGCCCAGAGTCAAAGCCTGGTTGTAGAGCAGCAGGTAAAAGCCAAATCTGCAATCAAATAAAATTGCTTCCTGGTGTCCAGGTTGCTGACAGTTGGGACAGAAATAGAAGCAATAGTTTTGTACTTATCAAGGGATTAATTTGATGATCTGCCAGGTCTTTCCCAACTCTTCAATAAAGCTAAGGCAGCTTTGTTTGCTCCTTTGGTCCTCTAAAGGTATAAAAGTTCCCAACCATCTAATTTGAGGAAAAAAATGCTATAAGCAGAGGAGTTAGTTAACAGGTAGTAATAATAGTCATCAGCAAAAGAGTAATTGAACAGGCTGCCCAAATGTTTCCTGGTTTATCAAACTAAACTAGTATGTGAGAATTGAAACAACAAAATGCAGCAGTCAGCAGGCATTAGCCTCATGCAAGAGTGCCAACAAAACAATATTTAAATCTCATACTAGAAACAAAGACCTTAAACTTCCTATTAATGGAAAGAAGGGGGGAAAATAGCTCAGTCAGCAGAAAAACAAATAAGAGTTAGATAGCAGGTCGTGTTGGGGTACAATTGTTCAGGTGGTTGCACAGAAACAGAGAATGATGGCAGTATTAACAACTCAGGAAATTTTATCCACAAAGGTCACTATTTTTTTTTGTCCCTTGGTTAACTTAATGGGAAGTGTTAACGATTTGCTACAGAACTAAGGCAGTTGTGTGCTGTGTTGGGTTTTTTTGTTTGTTTATTGGGGTTTTTTTCCTTTCCTCAGTCAAATTTTAGCTATGAGGGGAATTGTGAAGATGATTTAAATAAAGTTTACATATATTATGTCACAGAGTGACATATGTCTGGAGTAAAGGATAAGTTGCAACAAAAATAATCTGTCACCTTGCAAAAGCAACAAATGTTAATGTATATTCCACAATAGCACTAATTGCCTGTGAAATAGTAGCTTCATATTTCAGCTTAAATTCTGAAATTTCAGGTGACTTTTTGTCTGTGTTACTATTCAGAATGAAAATCCAAATACCTGGATGTTTATAATTCACCTGAAACGTGGAAGTATTTTGGAGTTCCAGCAGTAAGGATGTGTTGGCATAGATTAAACAAAAGATGCTCACGTTGCTGCTAGGATCACTGGGAGGGCTTGGACAATGGAGGCTGAAGCTGACCGTGGGCTGGGGGAAGTCACAGAGCTGAGGCTGTTTTCCTAACATATTTGAAAATTTTTATCAAAAGGGAAAAAAAAAAGAATTAACTTGGATCACACCTACAGGAAATCCTTTTCCAATTCTTCAGCACATGTCAAGGGGAAGGAGAAGGCTGTAGATATTTTTATTGGGATGTGTTAATGCTCTCCAAAGCTTCAAGACTGATTTTATATATTTTTTTTTAAGTTAATTGTAAGAAATTTCTGTTTCCCATGTGAATGCAGTTCACCCCTGCATATCATACCACATATTAGTATGCTGGGAACCATGAAGGATATTTTAATATCCCAGGCTCTCAACTACTGAATGCCGTGGAGATGCAGATCTACACTATTCTGAATGCTTAGGAGTGTCCTTGGAGACATAAAGTTAGAAATCATCTTGCTCAGCAGTAGTGTCCTGCTGCAGTTCAGGCAGTAAGCTCCAAAGGCAGGCATTAAGGCTGGGTCAGCATTTACTGATGCAGAAGATTAGCTGCTCTTGCTTTGGAGATTTGACAGAAAATATTACTCCTGGATGGAAGTGGGAACTTTGCATTTTCTTTTCAGGTGTGTATTTTCTTAGAAAAGGCTCTTTCACTGAAAGTTGGTTACTTTCAGCCAAAAGGGTTTTCTCACTCAGTAGCTATAAACTTCTCAGTACAGTTGCTTCCCCAGATAATGCTCTTCCTCAGATTTAAATATTTGCTCATCATCTATGGATTGGATTCCAGCCAGCTCAATGAAAGGCATTTTTGTATGAAGGACAAAGAGAAGTTTGCAAATGATGGTGTCTGCATCCATGATGATGCTTCTGATGTCTTCATTTAGATGCTGCATGAAAGTGGCCTGGGTCTGTTGATGAAGCTGTGAATTGCCACCACAATTCTCCAGGGCCCCTTTGAAGAGGACTTCAACTCCTTCAATTCCTACTCTAAACATATTTTTAAGCATTTCCTGAGTCCCCTGCTGCCTCTCTTGAGCAAAGTCAGCAGTTCTAAATGAATCATAGAATGGTAGGGGTTGGAAGGGACCTCTGGAGATCATAGAGTCCAACCCCCCTGCCAGCACAGGAATACCCAGGGCAGGACACACAGGAACAGATCCAAGCAGGTCTTGAATGTCTTCAGAGAAGGAGACTCAACCACCTCTCTGGGCAGCCTGTTCCAGGCTCTGTCACTCTCACAGGGAAGAAGTTTTGCCTTGCGTTGACGTGGAACTTCCTGTGTTTCACCTTCCTACTATTGCCTCTTGTCCTATCCCAGGGCACCACTGAAAAGAGACTGGCCCCTTCTCCTTAACACCCACCCTTCAGATATTCATAAACATTAATAAGATCCCCTCTCAGGCTTCTCTTCTCCAGGCTGAACAGCCCCAGGGCTCTCAGCCTTTCCTCACAAGAGAGATGTTCCAGTCCCTTCAGCATCTTTGTAGCCTCTGATGGACTCTCTCTAGTATTTCCCTGTCCCTCTTGAACTGTGAGCCCAGAACTGAACACAATTACTCCAGATGTGGTCTCACCAGTGTAGAATAGAGGGGGAGGAGAACCTCCCTCAACCTGCTGGCCACACTCTTCTTTATGCCCCCCTAGGAGCCCATTGGCCTTCCTGGCCACAAGGGCCCATTGCTGTCCCATGGAGAACTTGTCCACCAGGATGCCAAGGTCTCTCTCCATGGAGCTGCTTTCCAGAGGGTCTACCCCTAACCTGTACCAGTACATGGTGGTGTTCCTCCCCAGGTGTAGTACTTTGCACTTATCCTTGTTGAACTTCATCAGGTTTGCCTTTGCCCAGCTCTCCAGCCTGTCCAGATCCCACTGGATGGCAGCACAGCCTGCCGGTGTATCAGCCACTGCTCCCAGTTTAGTACTGAGGTATGTTCAGCTTGCTGGGGCCTAGACCCTCTGGAACAGATGCATCTTGAAAGAAATTTGTTGAATCAACTCAATACAGAGCCAGGGACTGGGCTGACAGCTAAACTGTGTGATCCAGTGCCTCAGTGTGTGCACACACAGTGCACTCAAGCGCACTGTTTGAGTGTCAGACACCTCGTGCATTATAGGACTGGAAGTATGGGGAGAAATGGTCTTTCTTTGGCTTGTCAAAGAGAGATGATTCACATCAGTGCATGAATGATGCAGCACTTGCTAAGAAGTGTAAAGTCTCACTCAGCTTGCAGCTTGCAAGGTTTATTTGCAGACCTATGGAGGGAAATCCATACCTCTTGCTTTGCACAAGCAAGCAGATACTTGCAGACACGTGTTCTTCAGTACATTGTTGTCACATATGGATGTACATCAGAAAATGTACATGTGAATGCTTAAGGGAGGCTTTTGCACAATATTACTTTTAAAGATTAAAGAAGGGGACAGCTGTGATGTGTCTTCTAACAACAAGGCACTGCACAGTGTAAGGGTCTTCACTCAGAGGCAATGTGAGAGCTGCTCTGCACAACACAATGAATTTGGGCCAGAATTGCCAAGAATAGAAATGCACCTGTGAGCTGCCTTCAGACAAGGGGCAACACTACACATTTTATGAATTAAATGGTAATGCACCAAAGCAGAGCAGAGCAGAGAGAAAACCACATAGAGTTGAAGAGATGTTTTTCAGATGGTACAAAATGGTTCGAAGAAGAAAGAGAGAAAGGGAGAGGGAGGGAGAAAGAAAGAGAGAGAGAAGGAGAAAGAAAGAAAGAGAGAGAGAGAGAAGAAGAAAGAAAGAAAGAGAGAGAGAGAGAAGGAGAAAGAAAGAAAGAGAGAAGGAGAAAGAAAGAAAGAGAGAGAGAGAGAAGGAGAAAGAAAGAGAGAGAGAGAAAGGAGAAAGAAAGAAAGAGAGAAGGAGAAAGAAAGAAAGAGAGAGAGAAGGAGAAAGAGAGAGAGAGAAGGAGAAAGAAAGAAAGAGGGAGAGAGAGAAGAAGAAAGAAAGAAAGAGAGAGAGAGAGAGAAGGAGAAAGAAAGAAAGAGAGAGAGAGAAAGAAAGAAGGAAAGAAAGAGGAAGAATGAAAGAGAGAAAGAAAACAGGAAAGCACTGAATAGATTTTCTGAGGTACTGCATAGTCCCCATCACTAGTGAGGTTTTTTTGTGAACAAGCTTAATAAAGAGCTGGTAGGGTAGAAGTCATCTGAAAATTGTGCACAGGTACCTGTTCCTGCTTTGGGTAGGAGAGGAGCTCAGTCTAGATGACCTTTTGAGATCTCTATCTGTACTATTTTTCAAGCCTGTAAGAGTTCTCCCTTTACCACCCACCTTGTTATAAGCACTGTAATCAAATCATGACTCAATTTGTTGGTGTAGATAAAGTTCATGAACAAAGCTGGCTGGTTGTGTAACAGCCCACTGAGTCATTTTTGTTTCACACAGAATCTTTACCCAAGTGGGCCCAAATGCACTGGTGTAGAGAGGAGGTGGTCACTCACCAGCTCTGGGATTGTCTTGTGAGCAGCAAAGGACTGTGGAGGAGATCAGACATGAGTTGCCTTTTTTCCTTCTGTTCCATAAAAGTCCTATTATGCCCTTGTGATTATTTCAAGTTCTTCTGTGTTATGACATATTATGAATACAGGAAAATGTATCGTTTTTATTTGGATATTGCTTAAATCTAACAGCCTGAGGTAGGAGAAAGCCCTCCTGTGCTGCATGGCAGTGGAAACACTCATCACAGACGACAGCCTCTGGTGCAAAATGGGTGTCAGGGTGCTGGGGGAAAATTTGCAGTGTCCAAATGCAATAACCTGTGGCAGGAAGCAGGGCTCAGTTAATTACATGTTTGGTACTATTCCAAAATTAGGAGACTTAGTATATCTGCTGCCACAAATTAAACAAGAGGGTTGAACTGGCCTGCCAGGTCCCATTTGCCTGGATGCAGAATAGTCCTTAGTACAGGTTTGGTTTTGACCAGTTCATGAGTTTAGGTTTGTTTGAAGTACAGCATAAGCAGATAAAATGGTTGAGGTAAAATGCTTTTAAAAGTGAATTTTTAGCTCTTACAGAGAAGACATGGAGCTAGTGCCCCTTGTAAACTCATTGGACTTTTGCCTGAAAGTCTGATAACATTAATTTCTCAGCAGCTGCTCGAGCAGCTGAGGAATGGCTACAGTATGTGCAAAGCAGGAGGACATTCTGCAAACCTGTGGAAGTTACTTCCACTGCAATTACTGGGACTATTTGTGTGAGTAACTATTTGCAGGATTAGGTCTTTGGTGTCAGAACAGAGACTTGAAAATCTATCTGTCAAAGAGAGGGGGAGGGCTAGATGTGCTGGTTGCCTCTTGACAGTTCTTAGGGGCAGCCTTTCAACTTATTTCTGACCAGAAGGAGAAATAGGGTAGAAGATTAAACGAAGGAACAGAACTGCTTTTAGTGAATTTTGTACAGCAGATGGCTGCTGTTGGAAAGACATAAATGTGTGCAATGATAGGATGTAAAAAAAAAAAAAATTAACCCAGGCAACACTGAGTTGCTCTGCTCTGGGGGCAGCAGAGTTTCCCATTTCTGAGTTGCCTTACTGGATAAGTTACCTTACTGGAGAAGGTTATACATGGATAGTTAACAGTTATAACCTGTCTCAGCTGGAGCAGGGATATTGCAGGTTCCTTGTGGAGATGTAAAATAACTTTTTAGTGAGTGTTTGTTTCATCTGTAACAGCTGGCTGGAGACTTTTGGTTGTTTATTTGCAGTCACACCTTCTGAGTTTGAGTTTTTATGGAAGCTGGCAATGCTTTCTTCCTGGGTGTCCTGAGCTATTTCAGACATTTTGATTTCTTTTTTTTTTTTTTAATTTTATGGTTAAAGTGCTATACTCAGTGACTCAGGAGTACAGATCAGTGCTGCCTGAATTCACTTTCATGTTGGCCAGCTGGCAGTGTATTGTCTCCCTCTTTCAACCCTGCATTTACATGGCAAACTGGCATCTGTCAGCAAGTGGGGTTAGGAACATGATGCAAACTCAACACAGTCTAGCACTAAAGAAGTGGATGAGAAAAGAGGCTACCTCCTTATGTGGCTTGGAATGTTTTTGATCAGTGTTTCAATCTTGAGGCTGGAATAGAAGCTGAGGGGTTCTTACTTCAAACAGATGAGGTACTATGACTGTTCTATAGTACAAAAGGAAAAAAACCCAACAAACTTGTGGGGTTTTTTGAGGTTAGTGTGTGTCCACATACTGCTCTGATACAGAGCTGAGAGCTGGCTGGGTATGCACCCAGACCTTGAAAGAGATTTTGGTTTCTGTAACCTAAATAAATGAAAACATAACTTTCTCTCCTTTCCATACCTTGTGTTGCATGCAGTCTGCTAAGACTGGGTAATTTGCTGCAGCATACCTATTTAATACAGCTGAATTAGTATAGCAAGAGGGTGCAAGATGAGTGATTTTCTGCAGAGTCTGGAATTTAATGAAGCTGGGAAGAAGGAGAAAAGCTCTAAACCGAAATTACTGATTTGTCTTTAAATCAAGTGTTAATGTTCCCAGTGTCTCCAAGTTAGCTGTTGGTTTTGAAGTGGTTTATATTATAGAGCATTGACTTGGAAGTAAAAGAAATAAAACCAGTCACTGCATCATATTTATATATATGCTTTAATCATTCTTATTCAGCACCATAGCATGTTAAAAATTCCAAGTGCTTAAAACTAGATGTTTATATTGAAACATGTATTTTTCTAATGGTAGAAATGTCCAAGTATTAACACTGGGTCATAATTTCAATATTAAATAGAGACATTGCAAGCAGTACCTCAAATTGGCACATGATGGCAGGATGATGACATTTTAAAGCAGATGCCTTTAAGGGTGTTGTGGTAGTCATAGCAACTTGTTTGAGATGTGTTTTTTAAAGTATGTTTTGCAGAGGTAAATATTTTTCATTTTTCATGTTGAGTTGCAGATGATACTGCCTTTTGTTTGGGTTTCATTTGTTTGTTTATTTATTTATTTTTATTTTAGTTGCCTATATCATACAGGATTGACTTTCCAAAGTCTGACTGGAAAAAGCCCAAATGGTTAAGAATACCATACAGAGTTCTTGCCACGAGCCTTTCAAAGCATTCAACGCAAGTCACTGAATGTTTGGGTTATTGTTTATTTGCAGGTCCATCTTTTTAGGAAGCCCTATACTTATTATATTACTGCAGACCTTTGCTTCTTCCCAGGAAACCAGAGAGCCTGAGTTCCTCATCAATGAAGAGGAGCTGGGGGAGGTGAAGGAAAGTGGTTTTCATTTGCTCCTGCTGAAACTGTCTTATGCACCCAAAAAGTCTTTGATCTAAAGGCCACTTGAAGACCAACAGATTTATGCCAATTGCACCCTCCATGAAAGAGCTGTAGTTTTCTCACAGTAAACATGAAAACAGTTGACAACACCTAAAGAGGATCTGATAATGTTGAAATAACCATGCTGAACATAATACACAAAGTCTTTGGTGTTTCTGAGTATTCAAATAATGACCAATTACTTTCAGAAATTAGTTTTTAAAACAGTCCAAGAAGTTCATGTAAACCTCTCTATTATTGTGTTTGCTTTTCCTCCATTATCTATTTGGCAGAAAAATGAACCAGATACTCTCTTGTCATGGAACAGAGTCAGGCAAGAATACCACTCGATCACACCTTGGGCCAAAAACTGGGGTCACGTTCTTCAGTGAAACACAGGTGTCTCTCTGCATTTTTCCATGTAGATAATGTTGCAGGACTGAGATCTCACTCTGCAGAAGCTGAAACTCCTGAGGAAGGACTCTTTTCAGTAACAAGGGATACATTCACCAAGGCAGAGCAAGCAAAAACTAAACAAGCTTAAAAACATGTGACTGTGGAGAATTAAGACACTTAGTGACGTTGGAACATCTTGTGAACTCCGATAGCTGCAAACCCCACATCTCTCATGTTTTCACTTGAATGATTAGAAACCATTTAAGACCTGCCCTCCATGGTCTGGTATTGGTGATTCTGCTCTTTCAGAAGCCTGAAAATATTTAGATATCTCAGTATTTTCAGGATGCTTTGTTTCACATTCAATTTGAGAAGAAAAAAAGGAAAGTTCTAAGTGAAGTTCTTGCTTAACGTCTACCTCTCCATCCCCCTTTGCCCAGCTGCACTAGTCTTCTCCAGCTAGGACTGTTATGTCAAATAGCTATGCAGAGAGACAGATTATCCTTTCCCATATTGTCATGTTGATACTATTTTTAACAAACCCACACATTTTCTGAAGATTATTTTTGAGATTAAAGGTTGTGGTTTTGGGCCTAGCTCTAAAAAGGAAGAAAATCATCAACAACTACAACCAACCAACCAAAACCACCAACCAACCAAAACCAACAAAAACCAGCCAGTGTGTTCAGAATGGCTGCAGAGGAATAATGCCTCTTGCTTTTTAATGGAAATCTTCAACTGCATTTATCCAAAACGAGCTGTAGCAGCTTTGCAGTAAAATTGTTTTGACGTTCTGTTTTGCAATTTCCTACTCCCAGTCTCATTTATTCAATCATAGATATGCATAAAACATTTTTATTATTCAGCTAGTAATTTGCATGAACACCAGGGCTTTATCTCAAATGCTCATGAAGAAGGCTGTTCTTATGTTGGGTCAACTGGAAGTTATTGTCCTTCACTGTAGGGCTTTCAGATAATTAAATTCTAAGAATCTGTTTGACTACTAATGCCTGTTATACTCCAGATAAGAAAAAAAAAAAACCCTACATTTTTTATCATTTTTCTGGGGAGAGACACCACTAACACACCTCCTGATCTTGGTTACACCTCCTGTGTAACCACAACACACATTGAAACTTATGAAGCGTGGCCTGCCCAAAGGTTGACTTTGTATTTTAGCAGGGCATACGAATCTGTGCTGAATACAGAATGGCTCTTCTGATGCATTCATTATACAAAATGAACCATGTTTCTGAACTTCTAATGCAATGGAAGTTTGTCTGGAACATTGTGCTCTGCAGGTGATTTAATTAATACAAGAAATAAAAAGGAGTGAGCTGTAGTTGCAGTCGAAGGGGCTGTTACTTAAATTAGAATTCCAGAAAATTTATTGTTCTTATGAGAGTCAGTAAGAAATTATTTTTTAAAAAATTTTGTTTGTTTGTTTTTAACTGGAGTTGTAATTTCTGACTGCAGCTTTGGTTCTGCTCACTGAAGAAACCCTAGTGGGCACTTTCTGACCTTATTTGTACTAGTACAGGAATTTAGATGGACAACTAAGTGAAAATCAGGTAACAGGTAACCCAGGCATTTGAAACATCAGTCAGAGATCCCTAAATTTCTGACAGTTTTCTATAAATCACAGCTGATCAATGGGGACATCTCAGCTTTTTAACAGTGGAGGTGCTTTCATTCTATAGTGTTGCTGTTATATATACTAATGAACCACATTTTCTCATGTGCATCTTCCATAAATCTTTCTGTGGGACTCCCCAGCAGGAGCTTAGCTACACTTTTAAGACAAGACAGCTACCTAGTTTAAGAAAAGAAGTGGTAGCAATGATATTCTTTAAGGTATCAGTGTTTACTGTACCATTGGTTGATATCTTACTTGGTAGGGAAAGGCAAGTTCTTGAGGAACACTGAAACCAAGCACTTGTGATTGAAACTGATTTCCTATCTTTGTCTTCAAGAGTGTTGATCTGTGAGTTTGAAGGAGGGTCACCTTATATGATGAATGGAAGGCATATGGAGAGTCTGATCTCAGCTTAGTCCACTTTTTCATCCACCAGTATCTCCAAGTCCTTCTCCACAGAGCACCTCTCAAAGGTAACTCTATAATTCTTCTCAGGTTCCTTGGCATTCAGGTTTTGCTTAGCTTTAGACATTCCACAAAAATACACCGATATTTGCCATTAAAACAAATTTTTATACAACTTTATGTCTTTTCCAAAGTTAATTGATAATACAAAAGGCACCCAGGATCAGGGAGTGAATTTGTACAGATTATTATAGACATGAGGACTTGAAAGTAAAGGAGATATGAGCTTGAAAGCCTAAGGAGGAGAGAAAATGTGAAGAGAAAAAATAGGATGCAATCCAATTGAGCTGAAAGAACAAAAAAAGAATTTCCTTTAAAGAGATGTTCGAATGGAGATATATTTTATAGGCTGCTATACTGGATTAAAGGAGGCCTAAAATGAAAAGCTATGTGCAACAAAGGCATCAGACAGATAGATTTCTCCTTTTCTTTCTCATGGCTGAGGGATTCCAGCCTTTTTTCACAGTTGGTTCATTGCAAAGTAGGAAATCTCAGAGGGTCACAGTCATCTTTGGCTTTTGTTGGTGAGAAGTACAGAAGAGACCCCATTGTATGTTGCCCTTGTTCTAATAAAACACCTTTCCCTCAGGAGGAACAGGTGGAGAGTGAGACAGACTCCTTTTATTCAAGTACATTGTAGAAATACAAGAGCCAAAGTGTAGAGCATTATTTATCCAGTGGGCCAAATGCACCCTGGAGTCACTGAAGTAAGTGGAATAACACTGAAGATTTTAGCCAATATAAAGTTTGATGCTCCTCTTTTCTCTCTTATTTTGTGTTTGCCTTTGGCAAACTTCAGTTTTTCTCTCCCCACTTTTCTGCAACATCATTCAGCCTGATCTTTTAAAATATCAAATGCCCTACATCTAAATGGTGCTCCAGGCAAAGGTGCAGCATGGTCTTTTAGAAAACTAAGCCTGTTGGTCAACATCACCTGACTGGTCCACCCTCAGACAGTCAAATCATCACAGTGTAGCTGCTGCCTGACATGGGTAGTGATGTGCTGGGGCTGCTGCTGAGGAGACATCACAGCTGTGGGCAAGGCAAGGAATAAGGTATAGAAACTGTTCCAAATCAGTCCTGCCAATAACATAAGAATGTAAATTGTTTCCCTGGCAAGAGTTTCCCTGCATCAGGAGCCAGCTTTGTGCAGGTGTTGATGGATCCAGCATTCAGAAATTGATGTTTAGGGGTTCCACTGGGGAGAGCTGTGTGGCTAGCAAAATACAAACAGCTTTTGCTTTTTAAGCCCATCCTATGAAAAGTGAAGATCCCTTTAGGTTGAAGGAAGCTTGGAATATGAGCCAAAACAGTTGCAGCTTTTCTGAGTTCACTTCTAAAGTCTTTGTCCTGCCCTTCATCCTCTCAGATTAATTATCATAACCATTTTTTTACCCCGGTTTCTATCACTGCACTTTCTTCTCACCAGCAATCTGTCCAGGTTCTCTTTTGTGCACACCGAGTGCATCTTTGGACAATCAGCTGAAGCTTGATTGACCTTCAGCTCCTCATTTCTGCTCTTCTGCCTCTCCCCTGACCCCTCAGTTGCTGTGGTTTTGCACACTGTAGGGATGCTCAGCACTGTTTTTCAGCACCTCTGTCCTCATTCTGTTTCGTGACTTCTTTTGTGTTGCTCTGTACTCCAGAAGTGCTGAGACAAAAAGGCTGTGACAGAGCATATCTCCTTCACTCTCCTCCTGGGAGATGATTTATTCCAGGAAACCTGTTCTATTGGACCCACCTATCTTTGTTTAGTTGTTTAATATCAAACACTTATATCAAACAGCATGAATATCAGTTAATGGGAGTTATACATGACAGTTTTTTGCCCTGGTTTTCTCTCGTTTACAGAAGTGCTAAGCTGTAAGCAGACTTTGTCTTACAGACATTTTCCAGGCTTAAAGGTAGGTGCTTTTGAAAGCCTTTGATGGCCAAGGACACCGGACTCTTGGAGAGAGATGTCAGTGCATGAATAAAAAGGACTTTCTTTTGGGTTGGTAAGGGGCTTGGAAAAAGTGTGGGTAGTTAAAGAAGAGCATATGGAGCATGCTGGCAAACAAAGTTGAAACCCTGGTGCATTTGTGACTTTTCTTCCTGCTTGCATTACACAGGCCAACTTTCAGGTAATGTAAATATGTCAGGACATGTGTCTTGTCTGAGTTAGAAATCACGTCTCTGTCTGACATCCTTTACTATGCTGTGCATTACCATTTGAATCCAGTATTTCACATTCATTTTCGGACAGACATTTTCCATCCTAAGGCTGGGGTAGTATTTTCCTTACTGTCTTTAGATGGTACAAATTTTAACTTATCTTTTCCTCTACTTAATAAAACACACATTGCACTTCAAAATCTCTCATTCCTTTCCGCAAAGCTGACATGGTGATGCTGTTTGTGCCACCCTTGGTCCCAAAAGTCATTACTGATGTAAGAAATGTGCTCAGCCTTGGCCTACATGATGCTGCTATTTTGTCTGGAGGCATCTTTCTCTCCAAGCCATATAAGCCTGGAGCTCTAACACTATGCTCTCTTTAGCCTTAGGCTGGCTGCCTAACACTTAGGAGTGAAATGTGTTTTGTACATCATCTTTGGAACCAGTTTGTGCAGCAATTGGTCTGCTTTCAGAAGAGTGCTATATAAATGTAAATCATTAATGTTGTCATTACAGAAGGACAGAAAAGGATGAAAATGTGTGTGTGTATATTCAGTGCTGGTGTAACTAGAGCATTCTGTAAGTCTATTTAAATATTATCTGTTTGACATAATGGCTACTATTTAGTTTTTGAGCAAGAAGAAATGCAGATGGTTTATGCTTCTTTTACTTACATTATAATACAGTGCTATTAAGCTGAGAAAATTTTAGATTGGAGGGACTGAAATAACAGGATGATTTAAAAAAAAGCAATGACATAGACTGAAAAATGGAAATGACTCTGGTTACTTGGAGATAACTCTTTCTTAAAGTAGCAAACAGCAGTAGAACTGTACCTGCCTCTACCTTTTAAATCTGCTTCTACTTTTTTCATCCTGAGATCCTAGAAGTTAGCATAATAAAAACAGCTCATGAAAAATCTGTGAAGTCCATCTACATCTACAATAGGATTATTCATCACCATGTGTTTTCCCCATCTGGCAGTGAATGGCCAAAATGCTGAGACCACCACCGTCTCACTTGCAAATTGTTCCACAGTCTAACCAGTCACGCTATTGAGAAGATATGCCTGCAGTTCAATCCAAATTTTCTGCAATCATATTGCTTCCTTTCCCTTCTTATCCTGAGCAGTTCCTCCCCACCCATGTGTTTAACCTCTCTGAAATATCTGTGGATGGCAATCAGATCCCTCTGAGTCACTGCTTAGCTAAGCTGTATGCATTTTGAGCTTCGTTCTTTTCCCCTGTAAATCTTTTCAGGCATTTAACTATTTTTTTCCACTTCCCTGTGAAATCCTCAACATCCACTGAAGTCACTAGAAGAGCTGCCACTGGCTGAGCATGGGAATCAATGGCAAGCCTTACACAGATGGGTCTCCTTAGTGGCCTGAGTGCTATGTGATGAAGCTAGTGGTTTAGCTACCTAAGGAGGTAAAGTTCCAGCTCTGTTAAAAGTCAGTTCCCATATTCTTACTAGCTGCATCATGGCCCTGTTTAATCACCCAAGGTAGCAGAAAGAGTGTACAGTAAATAATGTGTCTTCCAGACTTCAGTGGTAGACCATCATTTTATTAGATTACTGGTCTGACAAACTGTGTGAGACTTGACACACAAGGAACCTTTCCCATTGTCAATTTATTTACCATTCTGATTTGGAAGAACACTTTGGAAATGTGAAATATTCTGTGGAATATTTCAAATGGAAAGGTTTTAGATTTTTTTCCTTAGGAAAACTAATGTAAAATATCATTTTTGAAAAATACTGTGGTCAAGGAACTGACTCTTTGCCAGAGAAGGACCCAAGGAAGCCAGGTAGTTGGTCAGCACTTTCAACCTCTTCCTTCCCAGTGAGCCTGGTGACCACAAAGTTGTCCATTCTGAAAGCTAAGGAGCCTGGATGGTAAGGCAGGTCACACCAGACTCCCTGCCTGCTTTCCATCAACAATTTTGACAGGTCCCCACAGAGTGTTGTTATTAAATCAAGTCAGTATTTATGGCCAGAAAATGTCTGTCAGAATATATTTTTAACAAGCTGAACTTTAATTCTTCAGCTCCCTGTATGGTAGGCCTGCCCTTTACAGGCAATTTTTCATTCCTTATTCCCATAAAATGTTTTCAGTTTGACATGCCAAAATAACCCTTTGTCAAAAAAAACCCCAACCAACCCTCAAACTTGTAATATAGTAAATAGCTGTATAAAGTCACTTACTACCTTTCTCTCCAAAACTACAATTAAGGGATGAGAGAACAGTGCTTAAATGCCTAAGCAAGTTGGGGACCTTATAGGGCAGAGCAACCCACTCAGATTTTTTAAAAAGTAAGAATAAAATAGGTAAGCTAAGTGGTTTGATATCTGGGATTATTACTTGACAAGTTATTGAAGCTGTATAAGGAGAAAGTACAGAAAATTGAAATGACAGTGCTGCCAAGACTGTGTCAGGTAAAGTAACCGTGGGAAACTGCTGTAGTTCACATTAAGACCATCCAGCCCCAGCATGCTTGCAAGGTACAAGCTCCAGTTAAAACACTTAGAGAAGATGTTGGTACAAATGGGCCTGTCTATTTAATCAGCCTACATTCCACAGCAGTCCCAGCTGTCATGAAAAGATCTAACATCTTTTATATTTCTTCTCTGCTTTTGTTAAGGAACTGCAGCCAGGTTCCTGTTCTTAGTTTTGCTTAGTTCTTCTCATAAATCTGGGGTGATAGTCCTGTTGATGATTGGTTTGGACTAAGAGTAGCTGGTGTTGCAGGAAGACAAGGGAAAGATGGCAATGTCCCAGTGTCACAGGACCAATGCTTGTACATAGAAAGGTGGGAAAATCTCCTGTTTGTTTTCTTGGTCATAAATAAATGGATTTTTTTTTTTTTTTTAAATTTTTTTTTAGTGATATATAATGAACATAGAATTGTAGCTGCAGTGTATTATTTATGTATATATAGAGTAGTTTTCATATTTCTTTCCTTAGGTAGCTTGCAATATTCTGGCTGCCACCCACCCCCATCATCCCAATTTAAAAACCTCTTAATTAGGAAAAGTAGCAGGAAAGACTTTGGAGTGTACTCAAGCAGTGAGGGAAAAGCAATGGGAGAAGGGTCAAATAGAAAGGGAGGGCCAGAAGAATTTCAAGGCTATAGGTGTCCTTGAGCCACTGTAGAGGCTGCAGCCTAAAAAACTCCTACAGAGCCTTTTCCAGACCATGTTCTGTTGTTACTGGTTTTGTAGATGACTTCGCATGTTACATAATGCTTCAGAGATATACATCCCCCTAAGTCACTGAAGTGGGATACAGTTTAACAGGTCCTTCCATTTATAAAACTAGCAATTAAAAATATATTAAGGAAACCCTAATTTCAGAAACAGTTGTATTTGATTTCTGAAGTTTCCTGCTTTTTGTCTTTTCTCAATAGGCTTGAAGTGCCCGAGTGCCTAACAAAGGGCAAATGTGAAATTAATTGTAATCTGTATATGTTTCTGAGGTAACTAATATAAAACTACATGAACTTTTTGTTTCCATTCATAAAACCAGCTTGCTTTCCCTTATACTTTAAGAACTTCATAGTTACAGAAGTGTGTCTATACACTTTGAATAGTCTGAGCAAGCTTTTCTCTTATCTACACGTTCACAAAGATATTCAAGAAATCTCAGCAACTGTGTTTGCAGATAGGTCAGTGAAGTTGGCATTTAAACTCCTGGAAATTACATAACAGCCACTAATGTAAAAAAAAGAAAAAAATATTATAAATATGATGAACGAAGAGCTGTGAATTAACATTTAGAAATTCAGCAAGCTTGGTTTTCTGTGTGAATGAGTAAGAAAGGTGAAGGGAGATATTTTTAAAAGCTTTTATTGTACATCAGCAGAGAATGTGTCACAAAGAAATTATTTTCAGAATGCCTTAATATCACAGTTGCAGTAATTAGCCTTTAGGTATGCAGAAGGGACCGAGGTTTTTTTCATTGGGAAAGTTTCCAGAGTGTCTTTTCCTGCTGTCTCTAGACACATGCCATGAAGACAAGAGAAGGGAACATCATGGCTCATTTGAACTATCTTAGGAACCACTGTGGTTCTTGAAGTCCTTTTGTGAAAAAGCTCAAAGCCAGGCTGTGATGTGCCACATAATTGTCAAGGTTTGCAGTGAGATAATCATGGGGTAGCTGTAGTAGAAAAACACATATATTGAAAGGGCAGAGACAAAAACTATTCCTGAAGGTAGATGTTATGGAGGGTCATAAAAACACAAGCTACCATCAAATAAATAATAAATAAATAAATAAATAAATAAAAGCCTAAGTGAGTGAACTTCTATCTACTAAACCCATGTTGATTGTATTAGCTTCAAGCTTTGGCCTAGAGGACCTTGTCATTGGCAGAAGTATTTTGGTGAAGCAGAGGAAGTTTGCTACCTTCTAAAGCTTAGCAATATTAAATGTTATCAGTTGGTGATTTACTTAATCTCAGGGGAAAAGGTAACTTGTTATAGATTATTATTCAGAATTAACATAACCTTCCATCAAGGCAGGAGGCTGTACTAGATGTGGGGGTTTTGTATCAAGGACTGAGTGAATTCTGCAAAACAGAGTTTATATAAAATATTCTCTTAGTTCAGCTATTATCTTTGGCTGTAGCAATGACTCATTTGCTCTAAACTGAAACCCAACAGCATCAAGCATCTTTCAAACTCAAAGCAGAGTGCTGGCAGGATCACTGCAGCTGCTTGCTTCCATTAGAGGCAAAAAAAGGCATAAATGGCTGCAAGTGTGCCATCTTCCTGCGCTGCCAGTGCCCAAGTTGGCATATTTAAGTTCTCTGAAGTCGGCTCATTGTCTCTTGCTGCAGTCTCACAGTTCCTGCAGTCTATTTCCAATACCCTTCTTCAGATCCACAGAGTTGTCTGTGATGTGTAACGTATTCAGAAATGTGACTTTCCTTGTCTATGCTAGGCAAAGAGTCCTTTGCAAATTCACGTTGGTTAGTTCATCTTAGAACACAACCTTCTGTCCTAGTTTAGCAATGGCCTTTCATGAGGGGAGGAGCAGCATGAGGGAAATAGAGCTTTAACCACTGTTCTGGTCTGGTCAGTGGGATGCATAGGAGCAACACCCTGTACCTTCCCTTTGGAAGGAATTGCATGTCTCCTTCAGATACTCTTCAGAGAGGGACTGATATCATAGGAATGACCTGAAAGCTTAAATGTCATCTGTGACACAGGTCTTGTTCAAAGAAGACTCTGAAAGTAGGAGCCTTTACTGGGGGACAGCAGGAATATCTGGAGGATGTGTGTTTCCACTTTTCTTTGCTCCCTTTCTAGCAAACATCAACATTTTTTTCAGCATTGGACATTTGCAGAAACAATCCATTGGAAGAGAGTTCCTTTTGTCATTGTCTCTTGAGCTGTTTCCTGTCTGTTTCTTGATGGTTCTTAAATGTCAGGTGCACATAACATGCATACCCTCTTGTTTTCATAATTACCTCCCTGTCAGAAACCAAACCAAACCAAACTAAACCAAAGCCTCTTTCCTCACCAATTTCCCCAAAAGTTGCAGCAGTGGACGCAACAACAGAAGAATGAATGTAGTTCCAGAGAATAACTGAGAAAGAATTCACTTCTATTTACTAAAAGAAAAGAACATAGCAGTAGTGTGGCAAAGAAGCTACACGACAGGCTCAGAGAGGAGCTGGGTATTATTCAGAGGAACCGACTCAAGGAATTCTGCAGAGCTACAAAAACAAAAAGCCACAAATCTAGACCACCAGAGAAAGTATGGATCCGTAAAGGGGTGCTTAGAAACTGCTATCATACTGCATTATGGATAAAGGTCACCACTAAAGTTACAAGAGAGATCATTTTGAAAGACATTTCCTCTCAGGTGTGGGAACAAAATCCGGGGCCTCCCTTAATTCTTATCATAAACTGGGTACCAAGAATAGAAATTTAACCTGACATGTTTTGAAAGTGATCCCATTTATAGGTCAGTAATTTAAAGATTTAAAAAGCTAAGTCCCAAATGCTCAAAGGTATGGAGCTAGATACCTAAATACCCTTGAGGATGTTGATTCTTTTGTTCAGCTAAGGTTGATAAACTCATGTAAGCTTAGCTGAAATGCACAAATAAGACATACATGTTATTTATATTATTTTAAAGAACATTTTCTTCCATAACAAAGTCCTTCAGAGTGCTCATTTGAGACTAATTTAACCTTTCAACTTCAAGCTATAAGATTGTGAAGGAAAAAGGGTATTCCTTAGGTAAGAATGTTTTTTTTTTTTTTCATCTACTTATAAAATAAAATAATGGATCACTCTGGGCAAAGTTAAACCTTGAAAGGGGTCATCCTTCCAAAGAGAACATCAGAAAGCTATGGACTTTGGAAACTGGAGGATTATTAATGGCATGAATGACCCTAATCAAACAGCTCATACAAGTTACTGGACTTTATTCATTACAGCCATTAGAATCTCTTCCGTGAATTGAAGATATTTCTCAAAGACTTCAACTTTAGGCAGTTTTCATGCATTTCCACAGAAAGTTACCCGTGTCTATGTGGGTGGGAAAGCAGTATCCATAGCTCACATGAACACTTATCTACCTGTGTTTTGTCTTACTAAACCACACAAGACAGACTCTCCATTTACAGGTAGAACTATGGTTTTCATGTTACTGTGAGTCCAGCCCCCAGTGTCAAAGTTTTTTAATGTATTTCTGAGGTCTAAAGCTTTGCCAGAATATGTGTGTGGAAAAGAGATAAGGTATTTGTGAATGAGAGCAGAGGAGCACAGTAATCTAAAATTACTCCAACACTATCATACTGAAACAATCTTTTGTGTATTTTGGGGATAAAGATTTAATTCCTACCGAAGGACAGAACCTTTTATGCAAATTAAAGACAGTTCTGCATGCAAACCACAGTAAATCATTGGAGGCTTTCATTCATCCTAAATTCTAAGAAAATGCCAATAATGCAGCTAGATCTGGAGGACAGTGGAAGGAATAAGATTTTCTTTAACAAGCAAAGCTGAAATAGTAAACATTTTGTCTCCAGTCTAAATCCTTCCATTCCTGGGCAAAATATAATTTTCTTTTTTTTCTATCAGCAAATCCTTAGTGTTCGACCTTCATATTAGCTAATCTTCCACCTTCTGTCAACACACACGAGCTGTCCCTTGCACCTGTGGTGTTTCCTTGCAGCAGTCCTTTTTATTCTGTTGAATATGTGCAAATTGTGTTTGAAACAGGATATGATGTTCATGGTTCTAAGTGGAGATCATACGGCTGTGCGCGTGAGCATTCATGGGAGCGTGATAGTGGTGAGATTGGCATTCAGAGTTCTTCTGACTCTGATTTGTCCTCCTTGACTGTTATTCAGGTCAGGCGCAAAGACACGGCAGTGATTGGCTGGTCATGGATGTGCTGACATATCAATCAGCCAATTAGAAGGCAGGTGGCATGAGAGTGGGTGCTGTGAGCCAATCAGAACAGGAGGAGACCTGGGACTGGGTCAGGCATTGATCCAGCAGTGGCAGGGTCAGGGCAGGGGCTGAGCAGCAGCCTCCAGGCAGGGCTGCCCTTGCTGCCTGGTGTGGGATGGCAGTGCTGGCCTGGGCAGGGGCATTTGGTTTTGACACAAATTTTCTTTAGTTTTCATTAAGAAAAATGGTAAAAATTTGTGTAGCATCGTGGAAAAAGGTTTCTTTATATCATTTTTTCACAGAAAATATTTTAATTGATTTTTCTTCAACCAGTTGCACTTCTAGTGCACAATTTTAAAAGTTGTCTCATTTAACACCTATTTCTGTGAAGTTTAATAGAAATTGTATTTCTTTTTAATAAAGTAACTGGGGTGATTCTGGCACCTGCAGAGGAGCACTCCATTGGTAATTTAGGAACACTTACAATGAGATATTAAATGAACTATGCACTTTTATTCAAATGTTGGAATCTGACAGAATGGTTCTTGTTTTCAATTATCCTACAAATAAACCAGTCTCTAATATTTCTACATTTAAATTTTCATATTTGTATATATCATACACCTTATTTTATTGCTTCCGTGCAGTGTCGTTGCAAACTCATTGTTTCTGTTCTTTGATACTATTTTCAGACAGCAGTTACAAAATGATCCTCAAATTATTTTTATGAAAGCACCCCTTACTATTACTTATTTGTCCAGTGAGTAGAAACATCTGCATGAACTTACCTGGACTTCAGTAATGGGTATGCAGGTGTAAAACATAAACCTATGCATGCTTTAGTTGGTGGGGATGTTTGTACAGTTTCATGTGCACAGAAGGATTTGTAGTTTAGCAAAATCCTGCCTCAGGAATTTATTACCTTTAGAGAACAAGCATTTTAGTGATACACTTTATGTAGTTTTAGCTGTTTCCTGAATGTATTAAGATATTTGTAAATGATTGCTGTACTGCATACGAAATCTGCTGTGTTGTTGTAGATGTGCCATTCACATCCCACTCAATATTTTTAAAGAACAATTAACAGAAGACCTGGAAAGTGTTAACTCATGAGAAAAGTGTTATGTTCTACCTTTTTGTCAGCTAGGCAGATAATTAACTGACTCAGTTTGGTGCAAGTGGGAGATTAATAAATAAGAAGAGGGAAAAAGAGAAGGTAAGAGCTGCAAAGTAGATCATCACCTCATCTCATCTCATCTCAGACTGATATCAAGGATAGGATTCAGGTTTTCATGTGTGTGATGGGAATCTGTGATTCTTAACCAAACAGTTAAAAAATTGTAAATCCTTTCAGAATAGAACAGTTTACAAAGCTGTCAGTGTGTTAAGCTGGGGCATTCCATCTGAACATAAATCAAAACTTTTTTACTGTGAAGGTGACAGAGGACTGGAACAGTCCAGAGAGGTTGTGGAGTCTCCTCTGAAGACTAAAATCCCACCTGGATACACTCCTGTGTGTCCTGCTCTAGGTGACCCTGCTCTGACAGGTGGGCTGGACCAGATGATCCCCAGAGGTCCCTTCTGATCCCTACCATTCTGTGATTCTGCAAACAGAACCAAACTTGTAATATCTACTTTAGGATAAGCCAAGTAATTCTTTAGGCTCTATTGACTATCCTGACTAGATTTCCACTGATTTTTGTAGTAGCTAACTCCTAGCTCACATGTAAATACTGGCATATGTAAAATACCTGAATTTTATCTCTAACTTCAAGTACTTTATGTAAAATTTATCCTAGTTCTATGACCTTCTTTCAACAAAGAAAACTATTTTATAGCCCCAATTCCTCACTCTCAACATAGTTTTTGCCCCAGCTCAAGAGAGAGGGTCCAGACTGGAAGATACTGCAATGACTTCTTGAAAAGCTGGAAAGTGAGTGAGAACTGGTTGATGCTTGGAATGACCCTCAGCTTCAAAATGGGAGGTTCTACAGTTTGCTTTTGCCATACCAAGTCATACAATGGATTAAAGCCATGTGAAAGTCCCTTGTCACAGCTTCATGAGACTCTAGAAGAACAATGTTTGCAAGCTGATCAGAATATTAGCTTTACCTTTTGCCTTTAAGAACAAAGCTATCATGTCACTGAATACCTAAGCTGAACTCCATTTAGGACAGTAGGGGACACAGGAGGAAAGAGCCAAACATTTAGTGAGGGTAATGATACTTGCAGAACACAGTAGGTTACACATGGTTTTCTTCAGGCTCAGGATGAGTACTGCAGATTCTGGAAGGCTGGCTGCCATACTGTGAGAAAAAGTTGTTGAGAAAGGTGTTATCAGGGAAGAAGTAAAGCTAGAGAAGAAGGTGTTGTCAGCAGAGCTGGGGGACTGGAAGCTGCACAGTTCTGCCAAGTTTTGTGCAGAGTAAACCAGGTAAAGCTGACACACTGGTATGACTATTCACACACAGGCAGAAGTTATCTCTAGCACTGCATGAAGGCTTTAACTGCTGTAGCTCTTCAAAATAATGTACCAAGCACCTCCTCCTCCAGAAAGGCACATTAACTTCAGCAGCTGTGCAAGTAAATGCTTTATATATAGGTCATGGTTTAGAAAAAATCTTTGATCTAGTTAATACAAGCCACAGTTAATTGCAGCCATGGGCCTGGCTGCAATAAATTACATAATTACTAATTTTACTTAGTTGTGTAGTACTTCTGAAATCCAATAGGACCATTAAAGGCTTCCTTGAATTCCTCTAAGTCTGAAGGAAGAAATAGAAGCTTTTGTTTCACTGTAGTTAGGCTGTTTTGTTTTGTTTTTTTTTTTTTTTCTGTTAAGTGCTCTGTGCTTGAAAAATGAAAAAGTATTGTTCCTTAAAATATTCTGTGGTAACACCAAATTATTTTTTCCCCATGAAAGCTCCTGGGACAGGATAATGGGCCCAGAGCTTCCACCAGCTCTTCCAGAATTTCCATCCTTGCTTCCCTGGTGGGACAATGCTGGTAGGTCTAGAGGGCAGGTGAGACATACCACCCTTCACTGATTCTTAGATACAGGACACTATTCCTGAAAATGTTTGGGTTTTGTTTTTATGATTCATCTTCAGGAGAGAAATTCTGCTTATGGCTGGAGAAAGACAAACTGATAATCAGGCCAGATCATCTTCTCACCAAAAGGTGCAGTACCAATGGATACTGAGGTACAGTTATTCTATTTCCTTTCTACTTCCACCAAAATATGATTATTCCACTTAAAAGAGTGGTATTTAGGACCAAATGTGCTTTATTTAAAAGTCATACTTTACAGGTCTCTGTGCAAGCTGAGGAATATAATACTGTAAATAAATCACATATTAGACATAAATTAATAACAAATTAACATAAAAAAGATAAGCAAAATAATACCAGGCTACAAAAATCAGTCCAGTATTGTTCTAATACTACATTGAACAAATGTATCTGAATTATTGGACCAGTTCACTGCTTTAGTTCAGCAGCATTATGGTCCTGAGAACCTCACTTGAACCCTAACTTATTTTTTTTGTAGTGGTTTATGAACTTAGAGAGAACATAAATCATAGTAATTCACTTCCCCATACTGTATAGCTAACATGAATCTCAGAAATCAAAATGTAGCTTCAATGGCAACCACTTACTTTCCTACAAACCAGATCTCAGAAATATCCAGTGACATTCTACAGGGAGCTCAGCTTATGATTGTACAAGCTGTGATGCGAGCTCGGCTGGCAATGCTAGAAATAGAGTCTACTTTTGTGATGATGGCAGATGTATAAATCAATATTCAGGCAGCTCAGGGAAGAAGGACACTGTAACTTCCTACTATACATCCATGATGTCACCAGACATGGGCCTGTACTTTGACCAAAACATTCATCACAGAACTGTGAACAGTTCCTCCCATATGGTTCGATGTGTCCCCACACAAGTGTTTCCTGTGTCTTTTGGGAGAGAAGACAGCATGGAGCAAAATGGTCAAAGCACTGTGATAGCAAATTTGATTTGGCTAATTGGCCATTCTTTGGTCATCTCTGGTCTAACCTACATCTACAAAGCTATCACAGTTCTTTTAGTTCCATTGCTGCAAACCTTCTAATTCCCACCCTATATTTAGCAGACATTTATAAAATTTATCACAAATCAATGCTCATTCATTCCAGATCCCTTGTTTAGGTAGGGAATGTATGGAATTGCATGGGAACACTGCCTTCTTTAAAGCCACGGTACATGAAGAAAGTGAAACAGAATAAAATTCCAAAGGCAGACCTTGGTTGCTTCTAATGTTTTAGTTTCTTTCCTTATTGTCTTTACCTCCTTTTCAGAATCCTAGGTACAAATGAGGCAGAATACACATACTATCCTTTCAGGGACCAATTGTGGCTGCACTACCCATTCTGCCATGTTACCTTGACAGTCTCAACTATGGCCAGGACTAAGTTCTTTCAAAACAACACTTTACATATTCATTGCCCCAGTGCAACAAGCCATACAGACCAAAAGGTGAAATCAAACTAACCTAAAGGACCATGAATCTTGGGCCTGATTTTTACTTTCAACTTGTTCTGGTGGGGAAAAAGAGATTGTACAACTTGTAGTTGATTCAGCAGACAAGAAAAGCACTTGCAGGTGATTGCTTTTTCTCCCGAACACATCACACCATCATGCAGTGAGAATGATGCATGGCATGTCTGGATGGTTTGTAGCAGCTGAGGAGGGGTGAAACATACTTAGAACTGATGGTGTCTCAGGAAACTCTCAGCATGTAACAGATCTCTGATGACCATACTGGGATTTTTCAGTCTTCTCATTTGGTCAAATTTGAGTGGATTTTCATGGAGTTAAAAATGGGATATCCCTGACACCAGGAGGATTCTGGTCAAATATCAAGTGGTTCAATGTACAGAACAGCTTGATCTTATCAGTAAAGTTATGAATTTTAAAAACCTTAAAGCATAACAATTTTCTTCCAGCTACAGCAATGGTTCAGTCCTTTTAATGGAAACCTTTCCAACAAAATCCAGTCTGAGGCAGGACCTGATAGGAAACTTCTGAATCTGAACAGTTAAAATTTGACAGGCTTATAATAAGAGGAAAACCAGGTGAAAAAAATACTATACCCAACTATGGGATCCATTATCAGTAGCATCTGTAATAGTGTTTCATAACTTCATTCATTTTTTCAAATGTGCAGTTGTATATTTTGTTTTATTAGGAAAATGAATACATTTCAGCATCTGAGAAAACATTTAAAAGATTATAAAACAGCTGCTGAAATTGTGTGTGGACTGGCAAAATACAGATGTGTTTATTACCGTTGGATTCCCTTCTTCAGCCAATTACTTCAATTAGGAGTGAGATCTGTGTCCAGTACCCACAAAAAACCCTAATGCTTGAGGCTCAAACTTCCAATGTTCTTCCACACAAAACACCTACAGTAGACAATAATACCAAAAAAAATATTCATATTAAAAACACTAGAAAGATTGTTTTCATCTAATTTTCAAAGTTCTTGGGTGTTCTCCACTTTAGACACTGTTAGGTTAATCTTGGATAACTCTTCAGAATTTTAAATAAATGACATTCAAAAGTAAGCAAGAATAATTTCTGATAGTAAGTATCAAATCAAGAAAATAATCATCTGATTTAATTAAGAAGCAATATGTCTACCTATGCCACCTGCAGAGCATGCTGTTTCCTAACTGAAATGTCTTTGTCTCTTGTCTCTTCAAGGTTTTCCTTCTATTGGCTGTTGGTTTCATGACCTCTGGCAATAAAGTATTTAATAGTATCATTTCCATCTGTCCACCTGGCTCAGTTTTGTAGTAACATATTGGAGTTTGGGGGTTTTTTGGCCACAATTTAAATAATGACCTCATAGAGTTTACACTAAATTTTATATCTATTTGGAAATGTCAAACATAATTTAAATATCTGATTTTATTTTATTTCTATGGTTAAAAGTCAACATAAGGCCATCATCACTTTGATAGCATTTTTACTTTCTTATCTTAATAGAGGGGTTGTAATGATAAGAAAAGGGATGAATTTATGCTTTTCTTACTGTAAATTTCAGAATTATTCAGAGAAGAACCAAAGCTCCTGAGTGATTCTGGATCACTGCTAATCCAGAGCTACAATGAGCCTCAAAAGGTGATCTATCCCATCTTTCTTTCTCAAGGACAGTTATCTGTGAACCAGCAACAGGCAGACAATTGTCAACATTTTATTAAAATTATTGTTGATGGAGATTCTACTGGTTCTGTATACAATGATTCCAGTGTTTCACCACACCATCAGCTGGAAACTTTTTCCTCATGGTTTATCTAAATCCTTTGATTAGTATCCATTGGTAAATTGAAGCTTTTAAGCTCCTAGCATGGGCACATATGTGGGTTGTTTGTTTGGTTTTCTGTTTCCATTAATATATTAGATAGAAGATAGCCCTCATAGTAGTAAAAAGGGATTGCAGAGGTTTTTTTTTCCTCACATCTTTTTTCTTGGAAAAGGAAATTTTCCTAGTAGGTTTGAGTTTTATAAATTTTGATCTATTAAACTGTCTGTACTGTGTTACACTGATATAAACTGAAGGAAATAATGCACTTGTTTGTCAGATGGTTACATATAGCAGGTCAAGCAACAATTCTGAGTTCTGGGTACTAACTGGGTCCTGATCATGTATTGGTCTTCTTGGCTGTCCTGTGACTGGTGAACTTCAAAAAGCACTCATCTCTCAATCAAGGCAAAGTTTCAGACACTTGCTTAGCTAACATGATAATATCAGGATAATTAATTTTTTAATGTATTGAGGTGAGAAATTTGATTTGTGACACTATAATTATAACTGGTTTGGTTTCTCATTTTAAAACTATTAAAAAGCTTTATTTTTATTTCATACATTATCATTTTCACTTTCTTTTTTTTTTTTTCCATTAAATATCTGCTGAATTTTCATTCCAATGGGGTTGCTCAGGTACTTGGAAAGTTTTCCCGAACCAATCAATTTCTCAATGACAATTTGCATGTCTTATTGGCTTCTTGACTTATGACCAATTCTTATTGTGACTGGGCAGCTCCAGGTCTCTTGGCCAAGTTAATCAAAGGGAACTGTGCCTATGGTCATAGAGCAAAGCTTATATATCCCTGGCAGAGTGTCATTTAACCTGATTTCTGACATCTCTCTGAAACACGTTTTTATGTTTCAAGTAGGCCTATTTTTTTTCCTCCTTAAACTTAAGGATTTCTGCTCAAAACATGTTATTCTGTCCTGAAGTAATGTGTCTGATATCCAGATGAAGAGGGAAAGGTGAACTAAATTATCAATTTTCCACCATCTTTCTTCAAAGTACTCTGTGGCTTTGCACCTTAAACTGCTCTGTGAAATGGACACAGAACCAGAATATTAGCTTTTGGGGATAATCATACTATTTCTACCATCACACACTTTCTAGATTGTGTACTTCTTCAGGGAAGAATAAAAGGAGTGATATGTAGCACTTTGTTGTTTAGGGTTTTTTTGCTTGTTTTGTTTTTTCCCCTCAAGACAGATAACATTATTAAAGAACAGACAGGTTGCCATGCAAGGCAAGGTATTTGCTGTAAAGTACAGTTAATCTGGTGGTGTCCCTTGAAGAGTGGTCAGTCATAGATGCTTCAAAAGAATATTTATGAGCTTTGTCTTAAACAGAGGTGGTAAATTCTGCATTGTCCTGATCTAAGAGGGTTAACAGTTTGGTTTAAGATCTGCATTGTGAAAGTGAATATTTCTTGCAGAAGTAAATTGGCATCAGCTATTAAAACTCTTGTCTGTTAGCAATACAAAATATTCAAGCTCCTTTCAAATTCAATTAAATTCCTGCCTTGAGCAACTTCCTTCACACAGAAGTTTTATGGGTTATGCACTTACTGTGGGTAAAAGTATTTCCTCATATCAGTTTTGATTTTGCCATAGTGAACAAAGTGTTTTCCAAATACCAGAAAAAAACCACAGCTCTAAAAAGCTCCAATCCTCAGCTACTGCAAGAGATGCTAAGACATTGCAAACTTCTGTTGGATGAGCAGAAGTCAATCACTTTTAAAAGGCTTCAGTTACGTAAAAGGGGTGGGGTACAGGAAGGGGCCAATAAGTTGGCTCAGAAAATGCAAAATGAATGATTATACTGGAAAACAGTAGAAAGATAAAGAGTGACCTTCTGACTGAGACTGCAGAAGTTAATGCCCATTTGCTTGTTCTTGAGACAATTAAATGGTGCTCGGAAGAACTGGGATGAGAATTACTGCAGCTGACCAGAATGCCTGTTTTATATTTTCCAACATTTGTTATTATTTCCTGAAAACTGTGGTTGTCAGGAGATAATCTGACAACAGGAGCTTCTTAAAATCCTACAACACTAAAAAGTCCAGGGAACCTCTGATCCCTGGCAACCTACAAGTATATTTTCAGCTTTTCTGCATTATCTCACCTCATTCTTCCATTCTGCCTCAAAAGAATACCAGTTCTGACTTCCATACTCACAGCATATCTTGAAAGTGTAGCTAATTTTGCTTTTGTGATATCTGCATCTGCAGTCATTGACCCTAACTGGAGTTACAACTTGTTTCTTACAGCAAAGAGTTCAGCTTTTTTATTTCATGCTTTATTTCAGTTCTTTACAGTGACATATATATGTATAGCACCACTTTTTGACTCTGGGGAACCACCCTAATTGCTGCTAAATGAAAATTTAATCATTCAAAAGATAAGTGAGTTCAGAGTTATTTCATTACAGTTCTGTTTATGTATTTAGAGAGTAAAATAAACAAATGCTACAAGAATTGTTGAGAAATGAAAGCAATCACTGTAATGTAATTTCAGTTCCTTAACTGCATAAATTGCATATTGCCCAATTATTTTTAACACTGCTTGTCTTTAGACTTTCCCTTTTTATCATAACATCTAAAAAGAATAATCCAAAGTGAAGAAATAAGAAATAGATCTTAAAAATGAGAAAATGCTATGGTTCACACCTGTGTAAGGCCTTTTCTGTGTGAGGAATCCTTCTCAAATTAAATAATGACTATGTGAAAGATATTCCAGGCTCCTATTCACTAAAATGCTCTTTTGATTATTTAATTTCATTTTCTGCAGTGGAGAAAAAAGTACAGAAGTAAAAAAGGGTTTTTTTTACATGAGTTTCTCTTCACAGCGACTATTATTGTAAAAGAGCTACTCCCCTGGACATATTTTTTGGGTGAAAAAGTCTATACAAATGGACTGCAAAGGAACCTGAGAAGCTTTTGTGATCCATCCTACTGCTGCTCTGAGAACTGAACCTGGGAATCTCAGAAATTTCCAGTGCCTCTCAGCTCCAGTAAGTCAACTTCTGGGTACCCAGCAAGCCTTCAGATATATGCTAGTGATTCTTGCATGTGAGTGGAAGTCAGCTTTGAAGGAAAACCCAGGTTCTAGCTTGAGCTAACACCAAAGCAGAAACAGCCTTTATCAAGGTGTTGGTATCATTGCTTTTCAGTAGCCTTAATTATGTTTTCATGTTATATAATATTCAGGAACAAATATTTGACTTTAAAAGGCATTTTCTATCACAATTCAGGTCACATTATGGGTGATGACTGGCAGTGGTAAGACACATATTAAGTCAGACAGCTTCTGCTACACTGTGTGCAAAGTGTCACCTACTATTTTAGCAATACCTGTTTGTCTACATTTTTATAGCAGTTTCAGTGCTTAAGGGGAAAAAATATTGGAAGCAAGAGTTGATTTTCATAAGCTATTAAAAAAACCCCAAACCCAAAAAAAAAATCCCAACACACACACACACACACACATAGACACACACACAGACACATGCATACACAAAGCAGAGTGAGAAAGAAAGCAATATAGGAATAGAAACTCAAAATAAGGTCAATTAATTAAGAGATTATTGGATAACTCTTCCCTGGAGAGTGCCCAGGCTCTGAAATCGTGAATAAATCCTGAATTCTGTTCTGCACTCTTTCGACACAGCTTTCTTTGAGGGGTGATGACTCTGAATACTGCAGAATAATTTCAGTCTGAGTGCTAAAGGTGCTTGATCAGAATGGTGAAACTGTAGCTTGAAATTCCCTCAGGGAGAAGGAAATGAGCTAGGGTTACACTTTTCTGGGAAGTATTCTACAACCAGCAGGTTATTGTGCTGTAAGAAAACCATGGTAACTCACACAATTAAAAAAAATATATTGTATATTTAAAAATAATATATAGTTCTATATTTAATACAGAATCTTATAATTATTAATATTATATAGCTCAGTTTGGCCCTTGAAAAGCATGAACCAACCCCTCCTTGAAGAGATTTACATCTGTGAATGCTAAATGGGCAGAAGTGCTTCTTTGAACTGCAAGACTTGACTGTATCAACATTGTTCCTAACATCATCCTGGTTTTACACACTCATTTTGAATCAGTATTCTTCTGGCTCAGGATACTGGGTTCTTATTCTGAGCAAACTTTCTCCTGCTATACTATGCTGAGTGGCAAAATCTCTAAGGTCAGCTTTCCTCTTCGGACGTTGTCTACAGAGATATTGCAGCGCATGACCTAGAAAGGTCTTTGTTGTCTAGTGGATCTAAGAGAACTTGGAAGATTATCGACAGGGATATGGAACAGGAGAATGGGAATAAAATTAATTATGGCTGTGTCCAGTTCTTGTATAATACTGCAGTACAGGGAGCATTGATGCAGGAATATATGGAACAGGCTCATCTGTCTCTATAACTGGCATCTATTGAATTGTTGGAGATTGAACTCGTATAAAATGAAATCATATGATCTTCTCCTATTTTGTATGCACCTTTCTACATGTTCAAAGACTGAAGCAACCAGGAGATTGCCCTGGGCTTCAGAATCAATCAAGATCTGCAACAGAGTTTTGCAGAGGAAGGAAATAGTTCTGCAGCAATAACTAATTTTATCACACATCCAGCTGGGGAAGGGTGGATGGAGCAACCTGAATCACCCTCAAAGCCCAGCTTTGGTAGAGATAGAATAAAATACAGGAAGAGAAAGCCAACAGTCACATATTTACAAGCTTAGTTACTGAACTTGAGGTTTTCTGCACCATTTCAGAGGAGAGACTCCCTTGCCTCCTCTGAGATCCCTCTGGAAGGAACTTTGCACAGTCAGAAATACCAGTTTGCAGATACTGAGGCTTTATTATATTTGCTGAGGAATCACTTCTCTTTTTTTGTTTTGTTGTTTGCCTGGGACAGCTTTGCTTGCTGGCCAAATGGAAGATGCTATAGTTAAACGGAAGCACCTCTTTGTTCACTTGCTGCTCACGAGCCAGTGGCAAGGCAGAGCTTTCCAGCAGGCTGTCACTTGTTTCATAATTTTGCTTCACAGACAGAAGAGAGCTCTGGATGAACTGAACACTTCTGGCTGTCGACCTGACTGACTGCCTGACCAGCTGCCTGTTGTTACTGGCAGGGCAACAAACTTCCTGACAGGGTGATGGTGCTACTTTTCTCCACAGCAAGACAAATAGTTTTGAAGGAAGAGCTAACAGCTGTGCTGCAATATTGATCTCTTTTGTGGTTCCATAACTATGTCAAAAAATAAGCATTACTGGGAAGGCTTCTAGCCCCACCTATTGTCAGCATTGCTTGATGCTTCTTCTTTTGTAAGATTGCATTTGGATGCTTAGAATTTAGCCAGACTTTTGCCTGGGTTTAAGTTTCCTTTGTTGAGTGACTGCTCAGGTCGATTATCTTTTCTTTTAAATTTCAGATATTTTAGTAATTTAGACTATAGAAAACAATTGGGGATTATCACAGGTTGGGAAAAAAAAAAGGTTTTAGCTTCTCTCTGCCTCAGACTCAGGATGTAAGATTGGGCAGAGCAGTAGCTGCATCTTTCAGCCAGCACTATTGTTGAGCTGCAGCTACATACAAGTAGAGACACAGGAACCTGTGGCACTGTCTAAAAATGCTATTTTCTTGTTGTAATAGCAACTTTGAGATATATTAAACTGGGTACCCCAAGTCAGTTGATAATTTTCTGTTTCATCTCTGTGCTGCAGATCTTTGCTTTTATTAGGATAGGATAACTGGGTTAACTGGACTCTTTCATGCATCATATGAGAATAACTGGACTTACTCATTTCTTGGGGCTTTTTTAAACATCCATCTATTCCTGGAAGAAACAAGAGGAGAAGAAGAAAATGCATTATATTGTTACATTCTCCAACATAAGCACAGGCACAATGAGGAAAATTTTAATCCCAGTATTTCTTCAGCTTTTAATAAATTATTTGCAAAGTTAATATCGTGCTTTCTGTGAACTGTCTGTATGAGTTTTGTGCAGACAAACCTTGAGCATCACAGGAACTATCTAAGCACATGCAAGAATAACAGCAATGCCTCATATCTTAAGGCTTGGAGAGAGAAGTGCAGTGACTGATGAAAAGGTGAAGAAATGTCTGTATTAGGGAAATAAAAGTGAAGCGTTCAGCTTTAGGACGTGATAGATTTTCTATCAAGGATAAATCAAAGAAAATTGTTTACTCTCTTTAATAGTTAAATTTCTTTCAATTGTGGATTAATATGAAAAAATGTCACAAAAGTATTGAAGAGAGAAGCTTCAACAGATAGCAATATCAGATAAATACTTAGGTGCAGATACACTGCTAATAAACTGGTGTGAGGTAGCTGCAAGGTAATCTTTTGAGGTTCAAACAGGAAGATACACAATCGATCCGGGCTCCTATTCCATCAGCTCTGAAGGACTGCTTCACTGAAAGCAGACCTGCTCTCCAGAGGGTGCTGTGGCTTACTCATAGTCCCTGTCTACTCCATACTTTTCCATACCAAACCTCTCAGACAGGAGCTCTGAACTATCTACCTGCTTGGAGCAGGTTTCTTCCATGGCCTATTTGGTTATCTCTGGAAGACCACATGCCCTTAGTAAAGTCAGCTGCATTTCCTGCTGCAGACCTGGCTGAATGTCCAAACCTTCAAGTATCAGCAGATATTACTTTATTCCTAAAAACAAAAGGACTCTGCATTTCAAACAAAACAGTGCTGAGAGGCACAGCACTATCATTTTGTATAAAGCATCAGAGAAGTTCTCACAAAGCCAAATGCTGCATATATATGGTGCAATACTTTTCTGTATGTAAAATATATACAAACAATACTTCTTTTTACATTTATGATGCCACATTAACCCTGTTGCCTTAAGTGAGATAGCAAAATTCCAACCAATTTTCTCTATTTTTTTTTCTTTTCACCTTTTCTTCTTTTTCACTCCTCTAAACCCTTGATTGTTCCTTGCTCCCAACTTTTTATAGAATTTTTTTTACCCGTGGTGTTCCAATGTGTGCTGGGGAGATAGGCACATGCTTATTCCACCCCCCACCCATGCTACAAGTGCAGGTTGGAAGGCCAAGCCCATGGCAAGGATCTTGGGCTAAATGATCTTTAAAAGGTCTCTCTCAACCCAAACCATTCTATCATTCTATGATCTTAAAAACCACTTAGTTACCCTCTGTAGCATGGCTTTTTGTTGTTTCTGATTCTTTTCAGCATTGCAGCAATCCAGGGAGAGAAGTGGTACCTAGACTTTCTGACTTCTAGGTCTACTCTAATCTGTCTTCTTTTTTCCTTTAGGGTGCTCAGTGCCTTCAGCTGACACAACTGAAGTCTAACTTTCTGAGGTGTAATCAAACACAGGCTTTGCCTATCAAGGGGAAAGCATGGGAGAAAGTCCAAAGATTTATGTGGATGTATTGGAATACAAAATTTTCTCAAGCTGGAAAGTTGGACATTTTCTAAGCCCACTGCTAAAAAATCAAGACACAGTTGCTTCCCAACAAGTTTTACCAGTATACATCATCACTAATTTCTACAGGTCTTGTTGTCTCAATTCAGTGCAGTTCACTCTTCCATCTGTCAGTATAATCACAAATTGCTTAAAATATTCTTCTTACATTTGGTTACCTCTTCGCCTTCTATCACTTCCTCCTTAAGATCCAATTTCTTCCCATTGCCTGCAAAGGTCTGCTGTATTCACAGCTCTCAGCTCTTATCCATACTGTGCTACTCAAACCTGCTTACTACATGACTTTTCTGTAGTGTTCTCATAGTCTTGCTGTCGTGACATTCCCTGTAATGCTTTTTAGGATAGCATTACCTAGTAAGTAATTTCAGTTAACTCATTTCAAAAATGCTTTTCTGTGAAGTATGCTTAATATCCAGCATCCTTGAAAATGTGTTTCGAATGAGGAAAGGTCAGTGGGTTGAAAAGTTGCCTTCAAACCAAAATTTCAGGCAGTCTATCTTCAGATATCAAGCCTGGGCACTAAAACTAAGATCCTCACTCCTCTGTACAGTAAAAGAAACTTCCAAGGGGTGCTTGAGTCCCCAGAGATTCCATGGGGAAATTATATGAATTTTAAGGCTCAAAGCTGTTTTTGAGTAATTGCCTATAATTCCTGTGCAATTCCACAAGAGACAACATGTTTGTAGTCTAAAGAGAGTTTTGGTATCTCAGTAACAGCTTAATGGAGACCCTAGTTCTGCCCATGTCTCTGGTACCCTGTTCTTTTGGCATCTCATTCCTTGAATTTCCTATCAGTACAATAGTGGTTTGAAATGTGCTGTAAAAATAAATTCATTAATATATGTGAATAATCAGCTTCTTGAGTGAAAGGAGTCATTTATCATCTAGACCGATAGCTATTGATTGGTTTAGAGACTGAAATCAAAGACTATCCTGCCTGATAGAATATTATCTCCTTTATTCAGTACTGTTGAAAGCAGGATACAGATAACTTGGAGAATTTAAAGTGACCACTTAAGGTACTAAATACTCAAAATCAAATGGTAAAGCAGAGAGGTTTCATTAAAATCTATTCTCTGACATGTCTGTTGTAACTATACAGCAAGAGTTTCATAATTAAAAGGTGTAACTGTTTTTTTTTTTCAGTTGGACAGTGTTACAATGACCAGCACAAGAGCCACTGTAATCTAACAGCAAAACAGTTATATCCTAAGCATAGCATTTACAGGAAAGAAGCAATGTCATATACAAAGGAAACCAAATTTCATACAGTTCTGCACAAAATAATTAATTAACCTACTTAATGAAAATCTATTGAGCAGTTTAAGTTAGAAAAAAAACCCATGAAAACAACAGGCAAGACTAAGGAAAAGATTTGTGTTTCAGCCTATCTTTAATAAATAACTGATTCTTACTCTTTAATTTTCTTTCTCTTCCTGGAAGGACGTTGAATTATTTCTCCAATTAAAGACTCATCCAGTGAGAGCAGAACTTCATTGGTGAAGGTGTCCTACAAGCCTCTTCAGGTAGGAATGTTTTCTGGAACAGTTTAATGGGGACACCTAATAGGAGGTTATATGCCTTTTCTGTTCTGAAGCTGTGTAAATTGAGCCTTTTATCCAGGCTTAGTGTCAACTTTATGAAGGAAACATAAAACTCTACTGAAGAGTATATCCTTCATCTTTGGGATTACATAGCATTTCTGGAAATGTCAATGGGTTTTCAAAGGCATTAAAGAGCCCTGGCAGTTCTTCAAGAAAACAATACTAGAGGCAGAAGCACAAGCTGTCCCTGTGTAGAAGGATAAAAAGTGTAGTAAGAGATCAGGGTAGTTAAACTGTGAACTCTTCATTGTCATCAAATCCAGGAAGAGAGAATAGAGAAAGTGGAAAGCAGAACCGATCACTAAGGTTGGATGTAAAGGACAAACTGAGTGAGTAGGAACAACATCCAAAGGACAAAGCATAAGTGGAATGTAGTTGTGAGGAATCATCAGTGATGGTAAGAAATCCTCAGGGCCTTCAAATCAGTAGATGAGAAACAAAAGGAAGATCAAAGCCTGTACTTTTCTGATAAGTAATGGACAGGAAGGTAATGGACATCAAGAAGGTAAATTATATATGTGGTTTTGAGCCTGTCTTCACCAAAAGGTTTGACAGTGACCTCATACAGATATGGAAAAAACCAAAGGGATAAGGTCTCAGACCAGAATATGGAAAGAACAAATTAGCTAAATTAGTCTTGGAACCAGTAATAAGTTTCTGCCCTTGGGGAGAGTAGATTATTTACCAGGACCTCTTTAGTGAAGGGATTAAAAAATGATCCAAGACATAATACAGTAACTGCTCTCTAGTCAGTTTAAGTTCAAGCCCTGGGGAAAAAAAAAAACCCCAAAACTAAAAACCCAACAAAATAACAAACCAACAAAACCCCAAACAAACAGAAAATTAAACAATAGCTTTGGAATAATAACTAGGAGTTGTGTAGCAGAAACAGACTTGGATTTCTTCAGAGCAAATCAAATCAGACTAGGATAATTTTCTTCTGTGGTAGTGTAGCTGGCTCTTGGACAGAGGAAAAAATAATCAAATACTTAGGCTTCTGCATTGATGATCACCTATGAAAGTTAATGAAAACTGTCTCCTATGACAGAAACCATCAGACCTAACAGATTGGTGAGTTTGTTTATAGTTAATTTATACAGTTCTTTAAAAAGCAGGTGTTTGTCCATTTGATTTTCTTGGGTTTTCAAAGTTGTGCACAGAGGGAAAAGCACTATCCATTTGAGCTAATAAATCTGGTGATCTGAAAGCTATGAAAGGATTTAAAGAACTAACCCCACATTTCAAAACAATTGCAGGCAGTGGGACTGAGTTCAGCTTTATAGGGCATGCAACAGGTGAAGGAGCTCAGGACTGGGTTTGAGAAATACTGAACATGCCACCAAAATCATTTTATCTTACAGTAGATTTTTCTCATTTTAAAGTAACGGACCAAACCTGTACTGCTCACCAAAATAAAGACAAAACAACAAATCACAAGTTAAAAGCAAAAGCTCAGATGCAAGGGATTTGTTATTAATATCTTCAGCCACACAGAATCAAGGAGTCCAATATATGAGCGCTTTAAAAAATAAACAGCTAAATGTGAAGACTTGAGTCTGCAACTGAAAATAAAAAATATATGTTAGTTTCTGTGAGGCAAATCAAAAAGTTTATGTCTTTAAAATACAATGTGAAAAAATAACTGGGTCAAAAAGAATTTTTTTTTTCCTTCTGAAGAAACAAAATCTCCTTAGTATCCCACTTGCCTGGATTCAAGATGAACATTTTTGCCCTTTAAGGCCATTTCCTTTTTTAAGCCTTATTGCTTGATGTTACCATGGCTACCAACCATGAACTGAAATTGCTGTGTAATATAGTTTATTTTCAGTCATATTTGTGCTGAGGCACAGTCAGTTTTGAGCAATTAAAGGAGACAGGATCTAAGGTGGACCTGACAACAGCCTCAAACCCTGTGGATGGTAAAACTGCTAGGATCTATGGGCTGCTTGGTTTTGACTTAGAAGGTGCATTGGTATATACAGAGTCATTACAGATGTAGCCTAATGTGTAGGAAGTATCATTATAAATGTCATCAATTCATGAAGTTAAATTTGCTGCTTGTGAAGACAAAGGGCAGCAGGCCAACCCCCACCCTTGAAATACTCCACCTTCCAGTCCTGAAAACAATTTACTCTTCTTTTTTTTTTTTTACTTTTTTTTTCTTTTTTTTTTTTACTTTTCTGCTTCCTATTTTCTCAAGTCCATCTTTGTTTGAGTGGAATTCTTTTGTCGGTTTTGACATTCGAACAGAGTACCTTCTGCTTCCTCAAATATTAAATCTAACTTCCACCCATGAGTTGTGCCTTTCCCCATGAACAGTACCAGGGCAATAAGAAGCAACAGGAACCAACACCTTGGCAGCCAAGTAATTTCAGTGTTTGAAGCAGGCAAGACTTTGTATTTAATTGCATTTCTCGCATGTTACACAGATCTAAGCTATATCACTTTTATCTAGTATGTTGCTTGCAGTGATGGAGGTAGGACCAGGTTCAACTTGAAATGGGGAAGACTTTATTAGTGCTGCCCCATGACTTCAATGACCATCGTAATTTTCTTGTTTGCCTTTGTTTTGTTGATGAAAGCCCTGTGCAAAAGACTTCACAGCAGATCACCTTATGCTCTGATTCTACAAGCATAGACAGGCTGAAATAAGTCTGTCTTGGGACACTAGTGAGTCAGTGATACTCCTTCTGGGTAAGAAATGAGTCAACGTTCCACCATAACCTCTTAACACTGTGGGAGATTCTGCTCCCTGAGTGTGATAAAATGCAAAGGAGTACTATGTATTAAAAAAGGCAGGGTGCTACCTGCTTGGCAGAGTACTGATGTGGGCAACATGCACTAACTGCTGCACTGCTGATTGCCCTCTAGAGCCATCTTCTTGTGTCTGTAGTGACTAGAGAGTCAGCCTCTGTTTCCTGGGGTCACTGTGTCCTACCACAGAGTAGCTCTGATTCCTCAGAGGTGGAATAGCCTCCATTTGAGATGTGCCTTTCTTCAGAGTTCTGTTGTGCAGCTTGAGGAAATAATGGTTGTAAGAAATGTGAAGATTGCAAGCTAGAAGTTATATTTATTTTCACATTTTCTCATGGTTATATTATTTTCTCCAGTACTCACGTTTGTGTTTGGTAGCATTTTTGCAGTTGATTGATGAGATATTGCTCTCTGGTATACATCATGGCAAACAGAAAAGCTAATTCACAGAATTAACTAGACACAGACCATTCTCACTAAAGTACCTGTGAGTAATCTGACTGTGAGGGACTGATTAAAAAAGGCATTCAGATTCACACTGTATAAATTAGATTAACTTCAAGATTTCCAAGCCCCAGTGAGCTAAATTTCAATGCTACTTACCCACTGTTTTCTTCAAGAGGCACCTGTGGGCATCCTGAAATTCAGATAGGTGCTTAAGGTAAGGTGCAGGATATAGGTCCCATGAAAACTGGGAATGGTGTTGCTCCCAGTAACTCTCTTATAACCCTTTAGTTCATTCCCTTAACCTGATGTTAATCTTTTCTCTTTCTTTCTTTCTTTCTTTCTTTCTTTCTTTCTTTCTTTCTTTCTTTCTTTCTTTCTTTCTTTCTTTC